>OX459095.1:55751298-55970298 GCA_949775045.1 Metridium senile
TTATTATGATCAAATTTATCGAGATATCTTCCCTGCTATAAACAGAAGCTACTTTTTATCCATCCTTTCATAATGCTATGGAATGGATTCACAACCAGTTACAAAGGACGAAGATGTTATTACTGCATATTTAACAGTATTTCCGGTAAGCATTCTACGATACACACTAGAAGTGAAGACAACAACAGTATAATAGTTTAGTGATGTTTTAGGGTAAATATATTGCTTATTGTAATTATTTCTTTTATATTTTTGATTAAAGTAACCAGTTTATCTGTCAATAGTTTAATTTTATTGACTACTATTAATTCGTACAAATTCGAACGGCGATTGAAACAGGCGATTCTCGAGCTCTTAGCTTCTTACACAGAACAACAAACTTATTCGCAAAACTTAAATCGCTTCACCCTATTATCTAGCAGTTCAACTTAACGATCTATGTATATGTAGATGAAAGTAATATTTCTTTCTTTACAATATGTGAGATAACGTGATCGGTTTTAAACCTCCAGGTTGACCTCGACAACAACAAATAAACAGCTAAAACGGCCTCTCTAAAAACTACACCCAACAGCCCAAATCGCCTCAAATATAACACCAATTGCTTCAATGACTATCTATTTTGCTTTTTCTGGCGTTTATTTTGCAAGAACAACTTAATAACACTGTTTCTTAGACACTCTTTGAACTCGCATGTATCTCTGCACGAACCGAAGATCGAACCAGGTAAATATCAGACTTGTCAGCGGATCACGGACTGAGGGAACGACGGACCGTAAGGGAAACGGACGACAACCAAAAAAATACAAATAACACAACAACATTGAATACTTATTTTTCGCTTCAAATCATCTCAAGCTAATCCGAGAAAATAATTACATAATCGTAATGGAGCGGTCTAAACTGTAAGCGCTTTCAAAATGTTCTAATTATGATCCACGAGTTGGCCATAGGTGGCCTTTGATTGTGATTATTTTTTCTAAATGTTCAAGTTTGTAGTTATTTCTATTCTGTGTAACAATGTTGGTTGATAATGATTGGTGTGTTTAGTAAGTTCAGTTTTTATATATTGTTTATGTTAATACATGATTGTATTTTGTTTTACAGCTTCGTAACAGCATGGTTGATCGGACGTTCTCATCTTCCACCTCCAAGCCATTGGAGAGAACGCTTGAAGTATATGACATATCAACCGATGAGGTATAAAACCGTCTCTCCCCTCTCGCCTCACTCCCCCCTCGGCCGTTAATCCTCTCCTCAGTCTCGCGCGGCCAGAATTTCGTCCGCTCGGACTTCAACTCGTTTCCTCGGAGTTTTCGCGTAAATGTAGGGTTTTACAGTCAAGGTATAAAGCAACGTTTTAGTATATTCTATTATATAACATCTAACCACCATTTGAGCAGAAAAGGCAAGGTTTCACCTTGAAAAGGGGAGTGTTTTTCTACCAAAAGATGAATTGTACGTATTGCGCGCAAGCGATTTTTCGACAAGAAAAAGGCTGCACTATGAGATCATCTCACTCCTAAACGAGTACGGTGACCCTCATTTTTTATTTGCTCATGAAACTTGTATGATGATCGTACTTCACCATGCGACGTTTGAAGAAAAAAAAAACTTATTGCCAGCTGCGATCGTCCTTAATGAGTATTTTTATTCAATATCCCAATTGCCCTATCCGGAAACTACTAGGAGGTATGGCACAGAGACAGCTAGGGCAGCTTGTTTGGGTAGACGGTAACTACTTCGTGTTGGCGGTCACATAATGGTTATTATACCTTTCACGATACTTTTACCATAATATATTTGAATAAACATTATGTGACTGCCTATATGAAGTAGTTACCGTAGCTCCCAGTAGCTCCCAGTCTACGTGCGTCCAACTCTCTCCACTGACTGGTTTCGGTAAGTGTGCTTACAGTCCATCTATATTTTGAATGATGTTCTACTTTGTTTCAGCTGCGAGTGGTCAAGCGCAAACTCCATTTCTATGTTGACACCTTACAAGGGACATCGTTTAGGTATTGAGCTCAGTAGTATCATAGTTAATAGAGAGGAGCTATGGTAGTATCAATAGTTATATCGTCGTATATATCATTGTCATTTTAAGCATCATCATTGCTATCTTAATCACCACTATCATCACCATTATCATCATCACCATTATCATCACCCTCATACTTCTCTTCATCATCATAGATACCATCTTCATAATCATCGTCAGCATCATCATTATCATCACCATATGCATCATCATCATTATCATCATCACATTATCTCCATCATTCATCCTGTCATCGTAACTATCATCATCATCGTCATTGCTTACATCATCGTGATCATTGCCATCATCATCATCATCATCATCATTGTCATCATCATCATTGCTATCATCATCGTGATCATTGCCATCATTATCATCATCATAATTGCTATCATCATCATCATCTTCATTGCTATCATCATATTCGTTATCATCATCAGTAGTAAATAAAAGCTAATTAACTCAATGTTAATTTTGTCTAGCTTTGGTATTGCTACACCAAGTGTAGGTTTCAAGTACAATGTCGTGTCAGATGCATTAAAAGGTATGGTCATTGTAACAACACCTATCCCAATACTTCCCAATACTTTAGCACTAATAACCCGTGTGACCTGAGGCAATCGCATATAAACTCATGTGACCTAATTTCAATCGTGTAAGCCCCTGTAAAATACTATTGGGGTACCTGTTGCTTAGCAAAATATTTTCATTTTGCAGCTGAAATTGACAAGGAATTAAAATCTTCGTTCTTGTCCTTGGAAAATTGGTAAATATTCAGTGTTTGTATGTTAGATGAACACATGGTGATGTTGTTGCTGTTAGTGTTTCTTTTATGAAGATGAAAATAATGATGAAGAAGATGATGATGATAGTGCCATTATGATGATGACGATAGCAGGTGATAATGATATTGACGATGTTGATGAATATGATAATCAGGATGATGGTGATAATGATGATGTGATGATGAAGATGATGATGATGATGATAGTAATAGTGATGATGATGATGATGATGATGATAGTGATGTGATGATGATAGTTGTATTATGAGGGCCACTAGTTTATTAGTTTTTTAACTATTCCGTGTCACCCTCTTTAAATAAAGAGTTTATTATTATTATTATTATTATTATTATTATTATTATTATTATTATTATCATTATCATTATCATTATCATTATCATTATCATTATCATTATCATTATCATTATCATTATCATTATCATTATCATTATCATTATTATCATCATCATCATCATCATCATCATCATCATCATAATTATTATTATTATTATTTATCAATACATTATAATAATTATACTTTTACCAATTCTTTAACCTATTACTGTAATTATTACAGTAGTAGGTTAAAGAATTGGTAAAAGTTAAGGATGAGATATAAAATTAAACCACTCTAAATACAACTGTTTGTTTACAGGCCTTATTGTGAGGGAACAAATTCTAATGGCAACCCTGTTGATAACTTGAAGGAAAAGGATTTTACCAAACCATTAAGCCAATGTAAGTGATATAAGTCTATCACAGTATCCAGCAAGCGCGCCGTTCTAAACTTATTTTATTACTTATTATTTATTATTTATTTATATTTTTTGAGTAAATGCCAAATGATCAGAACTACGAATACTGGGGAGATAACTTAATGGGCGAGCGGTGAAATATAATTACTTTGAACAGATAGAATATAGCTTTTGATAAAAATTTATTTGCAATGCTGTAATAGAGTAACATTATAGCGTTAAAGTGCGGCGTTTATTTACACCTGAAATAGGCATGTTTGGAAGGTTTTGATACCCTGGCTAAAATACCAATGAAGTTATATGCTCAATGAAAAATATAGAGATTTGTATGTAATTTTCTGCTGAGGCCTTTGATGCCTCGTTTTGGTGTTTTTCTGATTTTTCAAATTCTCATAGCTTCTTGCAAAAGTATTCTTTTTTTTCTCAAACTTTCACAAGTTATTGTTACAGCGAATGCGAATCTTGTGATAGCTTTATTTTTCTTTAAACATCAAATTTAAAAATTATGATAATTAGTGGCAGCCATTTATGAAAGTCGTCTATTCTATGACAAAACACTTTCACGTGACACCATTAACATAAAGACACGGAAATACAGCATGTAGAGATTTTGTCTGCGCATGCTTTTGTTTTGATGCTAAAATTCCTTTTCACGTCGAATGAAAGAATTTTATGCTGACATGGAACATTTGGTTTGCAATCTCATCTTTCACAATTATGTTCATGAACCGAATTACTGAGGCATAAAATGTTGACTGTCTACTAGTGCGCTGTAGTTAATTATTTTAATCGAACAAACTCCGGATTGCAAAATATCACACGTTATTGTCCGACCAAAGTGAAAAGAAAGACCAGAACTGCGTACTTTCAAGTAGCATGTTGGACGATAAACCAATGTGCAGGTCAAAACTTTTCGTAGAAGTTATAACCAACACGCTACTTTGTGCATTGCATTATATTAGGAGATATTAGACGCCTTAGATCGTCAAGTAAACCGGCGTGTTGATGTCAATATCAGCAATATTGAGTGCGAACTTCTCGCAATTCATCATAGAATTTTTATATCTTAAACATCGTGCCCCCCCAAAAAAACGTTTAAAGAAATTGACATTTCCATGTTTACTTTTCACAAAACTGAGCTATTTTTGTAGAAACTCGTTGTCCCTGGATATGATTTCAAGCAGTGTTTACAACATGGTTTAGGCCCTGTTTCACTGTGATAAATTTGACGAACTTTAACAACCTGTATTTTATAATCTAAAATATTTATCTAGAATGTAATTATATATTTAGATTTTATGGGAGCCATTAAGGTTTTTGCCAATAAAGCCAACTATAATTCTTAATTCAAGCATAAAAAATAGTTCGCTAAAATTTGCATGTTGTTTTGAGCGAAAATTTGCATAAAACCACGTACACAAAATCGCTTTGGATCACATTGCGGGACCAAAAGTTACTACCTAAAAAGCTTAGTTTTGCAAAATATAAACATGTAAAAAGCTATTTCTGAAGTAAATTCTCTGGGGCACGATGTTTAAGATATAAAAATTCTAAGATGAATTCTAAGGATTTCGCACGCACTTGAGGTAACCAAGGCAGTTTTATTGACGATCGAGGGCGTCTAATATCTCCCAATATGATTAAATACAAACAGTATCGTGTTGGTAATGACTTATACTGTTATGTTTACCTAATAGATTAAATTAGCGCCCAAACTTGTATTCGAAAGTTCGAAGTTCTGGTCCTTTTATCCACTTTTGTCAGACTTTGACGTGTGATATTTTTCCATCCGGAGTTTGTTCGATTGAAA
The DNA here is from genome assembly GCA_949775045.1 of Metridium senile. Lineage (NCBI taxonomy): Eukaryota > Metazoa > Cnidaria > Anthozoa > Actiniaria > Metridiidae > Metridium > Metridium senile. The sequence continues at coordinate 55,756,690 of OX459095.1, forward strand.
TAATTAACTACAGCGCACTAGTAGACGGTCAACATTTGATATCTCAGTAATTCGGTTCTTGAACATAGTTGTGCAAGATGAGATTGCAAACTAAATGTTCCATGTCAGCATAAAATTATTTCATTCGACGTGAAAAGGAATTTTAGCATCAAAACAAACGCATGCGCAGACAAAATCTCTATATGCTCGGAAATACAATAAAAAGCACTTAACACTACTCAAAACTAATCATGCGTATGTCACGTTTGTATTTATGGGCATACGTAATGTTGAGATATATATTCCTGACTGTTTTTACGAAACAACTTCCGCGTTTTGCGATCGAGAAATCGTCCCTCCAAACCATAAATGGAAACTAGCGAGTTAGCTAGTATAGGCTGTGTCGGTGTTTGATATAAACGATAGGTAATATATTTATGTTAGTCTACTCTTTTACTTCGACGTAGCGGGGCTAAAGCTCGAAACGTCAGTAAAATTAAGTCAACATTTTTACGGTGTTACAAATTTCATTATATTACCTTTCCTCCTAACCATACATTTCTTTGTAATTCTATGGATTTTCGAGACTATTACAGTGGACATATACAACATTTTCGGTGTTTGAAAACCTGTTGAAACACTCTTTCTCGTGTTTGATATATTACTTCAAAGTCTTCATGAATTCCCATACAATTGCACGGCCTGTGGCGGCTTGTCATGTTTGGGTGCTGATTTTTTCTTGAGCCCAACCCAGAATGCATTGATGATGGCGTTGAAAACTGAAACTACAGAAGCACGATGATCGTTCATTGTCGACATAATTCAGGTTTCACCTCTTTCCACCAATCAAACCGATACAAGTATTTAGCGATCTCAATTCCTCCTCGAGGGACTGTGATATTAAAAAAACCAAACTTGGCTTGCGGCAAAGGAGGCTTGACCAAGCGTGTTGGGAAGGACTGATGTAACTCGTAATGTATAAACAATAGCCATGAAAGCCACCCTGGTCTCTTCATAATGCCATCATAATCATAAAAGACAAATATTTCTACACATAGGGCAGATCCAGGTTGAACGATCTTGAATACACTATTTAAATTAGTAAAATCATGAATCACGTATCCTTTAGATCTGAGTACTTGAAATACTTTAGTCTTGATAATCATAAACTGTTCCCATCGTACTCCTATATCGACATCGTCGTCCCATGGTAAAGGCCCACGTACTCGTAAAGCACCTAACACTGATCCGTACATCAACCAATGATCTAATTGTAGCTCTGTTAAGATATTACGAATATTATAGGTCATATTCACAAGTTGGTCTAGTTCTAGCTTGGAATGATCGCATTTTAATAGCGGGTTTCGTATATACCTGCCATGCCTTTGACCAGTGTATACTGCATATATGGTAAATATGGTTAATAATATCAGTAGTAAAGCAATGGTACGGGTGTTTGCTCGTATCATCGCAGCTACTTTATAAACTACCGTTATCATCTAATGCGGCTTGTTCTATTTATGTTGATGACGCATTTAACAAGTACTTGACTAAACACACCGTTGATCACGACATTTCATATTTCATAATTATGCTAAATTACATAAATCACAAGTAACCAACAATGGCTAATTTGCATTTTTAATTGAAAATCGATGAACTAACTGACAATCAGAGTGATCGTGTGGCCGCGCATTAAAATTGCACCGGCTTTTTATTTTTGCAATCTTTAGAACTATTATTGAAGTTATCCCAAAATAACGGACAGCTTCTGAATTCAAATACCAAGGCCATTTTTGGACCATCAAAAAAACATAAATTTTCGGTTGGTCAGCAACACCGCCATATTCCTTTCTTTTCGGAGTCTGTTAGATACTTGAAAACAATTCTTTTTCAAATTTGAAAACTGTTTTCGATAGAAGAAATAATGTACTTTGTTTGGTATATTTAAATGTTTTGAAAACTTTTATGCTTGTAGTGATATAAATCGCCAAACATACCGATGGTTTTCGCTTTTTAATCGATGGGCGCAGCCGATCGAGTCATAAAAAGGGCTTATGTCTTAGTTTTTTTCTTACTTGCCGTCACACGAAGTTTGGTCTCACAGGGTATACCGCTGAACGGATTAATTGCCCGGACGGAGTAAACTGCAGGTTGCAGGTTGCAGGTTGCAGGTCGAATAATAAATAATGAAAAAAAATTGATTAATTGACTTTAAATGTTTGGCAATCAACTTTTGAAACCTTCTTTAGCTAGCGAAAAGAAATAAGAAAGTGATTTACATCGTAAGAAATCTATATAGTTTAAAACGAGCCGAATCACAGAGAGCTATAGGCATCTGAATGACCGTTTTACGAAACGAAACGAAACGGAATAGAGATATTAAACAATAATGAAGATGCTTGTTTCAGCTTGATCGTGTTTGGCGCCACGGCATTTGAGCACAAGCATGCTGGTATTATCGGGCTTTTCAAATCTAAAATGCATATGCACGACTTTTATCATACTTTGAGCGTAATGTTGTAATGAGTCTTAAATATGGCTGACGTCACGATTTTACCGGTATCGACAAATAAAAATGTTTTTCAAAGGATTTTCATTGGAACATCTCTTTGATAGCGGTAAAGTAATCAACAAGTAATTTTCTAATAGGAATATATATTTTTTAACGTATTTTCAAAAGTTAGTAGTGAAATATGATTTTTTAGCATCGCGACTTGTATTTTACGAGGTTCAGAATATTCGAATTTTTGTCTATTTTCCATTCAAAAATCAGTTGCTTTTTCGAAATTTTACATCAAAACCATTGTTTAACATGTTCTTAATAATTGCAGTTGTAAAAAATGGGGTTACCGGGCGTTTTAAAAAGTTATCGCGTGGTAAACTTTGCCCCCGAAGATCATCATAAGACAATTTCTTTCCGGTCCCCTCCCTACTAAGTAAAGAAATTCGTCATCATAAGTGCATTGTGGGACTGTTTTTATAAAAAACCGCTACCGTCGCGTCTACCATCGTTAGATGGTTTTTTATTTGTATTTTGTCATCTTTTGAGGTAAGATAGCGCGTTAAAATGGAAATTTATGTAGATGCGCAGTAGCCTGCGCAGTGCAATAGTAGGCCCCGTCCTTAAATTCTATTTTGTATACATTGTCTGTCAGTGTAGCACTATTTTGTACTATTCACTCAGTTATTTGTATTTCAAAGTTATATTGCAGTCTACCAAAATCATATCCTAGTAAAGAACTGTTAAAATATTAACAATAACAAAGCTAACAATTATATCAAGGATGAATAATAACAAAATTGAAATTAACCTAGTTTATTTAACCAAGTTCAATTTACAAAGTTTAATCACAATAAGCTCAGGGACATTGTTTCTGAGTTTTGACTGAGCTACAAGTTTGTGATCAAGTTTGGTGATCTCTTATTTCATTTAGTAATCATTTTCTCAGATTACGTTGAGACGATTTCAATGAAACGAATAAATACGTCTTTAATCATTTTTAATGTTATTGTTGTTGCCGTTTTATTTATTTATTTATTTTTATGTCCTTCCTTCTTTCCCAATTGTTGGTCGTTCTGTTGGTCCGTTGATCCTTGATCCGCCGGTCCGTCAAATCTTTTTACCTGTTTTTTTACCGGGAACGATCTTCGGCCACTTGCCGGTATAAATACAAGTCGCGATGCTAAAAAAATCATATTTCACTACTAACTTTTGAAAATACGTTAAAAAATATATATTCCTATTAGAAAATTACTTGTTGATTCTTTACCGCTATCAAAGAGATGTTCCAATGAAAATCCTTTGAAAAACATTTTTTATTTGTCGATACCGGTAAAATCGTGACGTCAGCCATATTTAAGACTCATTATTTCTCTTAACTGCCCGGTGACCCCACCTTTTCTAGCCAGATTTGAAGAACCCTCTAAAGGGTTAAAACAACTCACATAGTTATTTGAAGAAGACATTACTTTTTAATTAATAGGCCCCGTCCTTAATAGAATAAAATTGCACTATTTAGCATCACCAACCCCCCCCCCCCCCCCCCCCCCAACTTTGTTATGGTAGTTTCGAATAGCTATTTTTCTTTTTTTTCGTTTAATTAAAAGTGTCTATTTTATAACTATCATCGTACAATAAACTATTATTTCATTATACCATTTTGCATTAGCAGCATTTTTCTTGCAGGATGTAACCACTAGTATTGTATTGTTTTTACCCTGTGGTTGAAATTTTGCATCCGAATTCATTAAACCATGCACGATAGAACCTGTTGCTCATTGAACTTCTAGAAATATTCTGAAATCAAATTCTGTTAGTTACGCCTGTTTCAGGAGAGACCGGAAACGATGTCGGACTCAGATGAAATATTCATCACTCAAATCAGTTTTTGTGGTTCTCTGGCAGTTCTCCGTACCCATTTAAAGACCCACAATCGACCGTGATGCTTTGCGTGCCTCGGCCTAATTTCGAAATTATCAAAGTTCATAATGCCTTCTCAATCCAAATAATCCTAAGTAATCCTGCTAATATCTCAAAATATTTCACTGTATTTAAGTTCTCTATGTATTTTACAACATCTGTGCCGCAATATTGTGTATATTTTCCGTAAATAGATGTAAATAACAAGCTTTGATGTTTGAGTAGATTACAATCAACTCGGCCGCTTCGCAGGCATCTCATTCCGATCCACGGACTAGCAGTTAAAATATGCCATAGAGCTGCTCAGACGAGACGATATAATATACTATGGACATTAAAAATACTTATTAACTTTATATTTGGAGCTCAACGTTCTTAAACGTATTTTTACTACAACGATTGTTTAATAATACCAAAGCGGACAAACCGAGTTGATCAATATCGCTACTTTGATAATACAACAGAAATACACATAACATACCATGCCCAATCCTTTATTATATTCACCGCATACTATTACACGATAGTTTTCTTCTCAGGGATGCATTTAAGGACATTCAGAAACACTCAAAAGCTCAAAGATTCGTCGAAAGAGTTCGCTACTTCCATGTATGTTGATATGTGATTTTTTCGTCTCTCCGTACGCCATGGACTTTGAACTCACGCGGTATTTGGCCAATTAGAGAGCGCCATTTAACAATAACGCTATTTCAAAACAAAAACAAAAGGCCGCAAAGCATCACGGTCGATAGAGGGCCTTTAAGGAGGCTCGGGTCATTAATTTTCGCGCTCACCCAGAGACGTTTGAAAGGCTGTAGTTCCCGTGTCAGAGCGTATTTTGACAAGATTTTTAAAACACTTGTCTAGATATAAAATAAAGTTTTTAAAAAAGTTAATTTTAATAAAATCGATAATATTTTAGCAGACAAATGATAACGCCGCCTAATTTCTATGTAGCCTATTTTTGGGAAAAATCGACCTAAACTTTTAAAACCACATAGCCTACTCTAGGTCAACAATCTGGCAAAGTTTAAAAAAAACTATCTCACCGATTTTGAATAAAAACGGGACAATTTTTTTCAGTGCAAAAATTCATTGTTTTATAATATTTACCGATAACAAAGGACTTTGAAAAGATACATCTAAATCCTTCCAGCCAGGTATTAACAGGACATTTTTCTACATTTTCAGTGAATTTCAATAAATTTAGTCCACGGGGTGCTTTGTTGGAAAGGATACAAGTCGGCAAAACTTTAACAAGTTTAGTGCAAAACTTCTAAATTTTACTTCTGAGCACGCTAACGAAAAAATCTGAAATATAATTTTTTTATTTTTTCGCTATCAAAAGTTCACCATATTTTCAAGTGCGCCTCTAAATTTTATAGCGAATGAAATATTTTGAGGTGGTCAAATAAAATTCTGAACGAGGATATATTTACCTTCGCTTTGCAGCGGCTGGTTTGTTTTTATTTCACCTTTTTGGAGTTATAAAGGAAGTGCTATTGTTTTTATAAGTCTCAATGAGATCACAAATAAATCTGTGGCCTTGGAACGTGACTTAATAAAATAGAGTTATATTCTTGTCAATGGCAGTGACATCTGATATGGCAAGTCATCCACAAGCCTTCACAATCTCCTTCAAAATCACCTGTTGTTTTTTTCCAAATATTACCCAACCCCCCTTCCTGGTAGGCAAAAATGTCACAACCCCCTATATTTCATCCAGTTTATTACTCAGTAAACCCTTATATTTAGGAAACAAGCTGAAGAGAAAATTGCACCGTGTAATCGCGTCTTTTAAGATTCTTAAAATTCTTTTAATTCTTTTAAGTGTTAAAACACTTATCGAGCTTACTAACAATCTGCCTCGACCAATCAAAATGCGTGATTTCTGATAGTTCTAATGTGATTGGTTGACTATTCCTAGGCAATACTGATATGGTGAATGGTCTTGCGGTTGACTTGAAGGCAACGTCTGATATATCAAGTAAATGGACAGTTGATCAGGGGTAAGCAAACATTAATAGAAATAAATGTCATATTATTATGATATATTGGCGATGATGGCGCTAATGATTTACATCACCATATCAGCATTGATTGTTTTATTATATAGATTTATCGTAACTAACTGACTGGATGATTGATAGGTTGGTTAACTGATTGATTGGTTGGATTATTAAAAGGTTGATGGGTTGATTGACTGATACATTGACTGATTGGATGATTGATTGATTGATTGATTGATTGATTGATAGGTTGGTTAATTGGTTGAATGATTGATTGGATGATTGGTTGATTGATTGATTGATTGATTGATTGATTGATTGATATATTGATAATAATGATGATATCGATGATGGTGATGATAAAAATACAACGATCGTTGATGATAATGATGATGATCATGATCATGTTAGAAAGAAATGTATGATACTTTGGTGTGTAAATGATCCCAGACTGTACTTGAACCATGAAAAATGTCGTGTCAATTTACACTGCAAAATATCACACATTTCTTTAACAAACAACATCTACATAATGATCAGTAATGTTGGTGTATGATTTCTCTTCAGCTTACAGTCAGTGTTTGTAAGGACTCATTACGGTGTTACAAGAAAGAGGTAGGACGTGTAGGATGTCTTCATTGTATAATAGTAACGCCCCATATCACGTCCACTTCTCTCTCGATTTGCATAGCCTGAGAAAACACGTTCTTTCGCTCTGTTTTCTTAGGCTAAGTTTGCGTGGTTAATGTTCGATATCAGTAAAGTGCTATTGTATCGTTTTGTAGTTTGTTTGTTTGTTGATTGAGAGTTTCTATACTGTTCTTAATGATTTGCATAGCCTGAGAAAAAGCTAAGTTTGCGTGGTTAATGTTCGATATCAGTAAAGTGCTATTGTACCGTTTTGTAGTTTGTTTGTTTGTTGATCGAGAGGTTCTATACTGTTCTTAATGATTTGCATAGCCTGAGAAAAAGCTAAGTTTGCGTGGTTAATGTTCGATATCAGTAAAGTGCTATTGTATTGTTTTGTAGTTTGTTTGTTTGCTGATCGAGAGGTTCTTAATGTTTGTTTATTATTTAGTGGTGATGGTGACTACAAGCCCAGTCAGAAAGACATTGGCCGACTGTCATTATATGATGAGCAGTCTGTAATGTACACTACTGCATACAATAAAGGTACAGAATACTCCCGTTATCTAGCACCGCTGTACAATTTGACAAAAGGCTCATTTGCACAGGAATAATCTCGATTCGGAGTAAATTCAAATGTGTTTTTCTATTGTTTAGCATTTTCCCGTGCTTTGCTTGGAATTTGTTAATACTTTTACAAAAAAAAAACAAGGCTTAGTCTGTACAATTTCGCCTTTTGTCAAATAGTACAGCGGTACTATACAACATGAAACTAGAGTATTCTACCAAGTTACGTAGATGCTCGATCGCTTTTAGAACAAATCCTATAAATAATAACGAGAAGAACCCCAAGTGGTAGGGGTGAACGGCGTACCTTTTAGAGTAAAAATATTTCCTGTGCGTACCTTTTAGGGTCCTTTTAGGGTTCAGGCCCAAAAATCAGTTACGTAACATGATTTCGTACCTGTAAGAGTCATTTTTACTCTGTTTTGTTGCTTTGTTGGGGTAGAAATCGACAAGGCTTTATCAGTTATTTTAATCTGTGCGTACCTTTTAGGGGTCGTTGGACAAAGATATCCCCCCCCCCCCCCCCCCCTCCCGGGAGAAGACCCCACCATTTGTACCCAGGGTACTTCATTACATGAAGGTAATGTTTGTTGTTAACAGGTCGTGTAGAAAGAAATTCATCGTCTGTAACAGCATTGCACAAAGTTGTATTTGATAACCAAACAGTAGCAGGTAAGCAAAAAGTTATTAACCACAAATTAGTATATATCCAGATAATAAATATTATTTAACATTTAATTGTTGTTTTCCTCAATATGAATATAATTAGAACAAAATTTCGTGTTTTTCTCGGTATGCTATGGCGCCATGCATTAGATAGTAACAATATTTCGATAAAGAGTTATATTTATATAGGTTATTTGTGTACTCAGGCCTAATTGAAACGTCGCATCTCACATGTGTCGATTCTACTGAAAAATGAGCAAAACTTATTGTTTGAATTCATTTGCATTAGATTCGGCATATGTGAGAGGCGACGTTTGAACTAGGCCTTAGGTATTATTTCTGAGCCTGCGTTGTATTCCGAATATTCTTTACGAAGACAATTCCAGATGCAACGCAGTCTTCTGTAAAAATAACATGGGTGGCATGGGTGGCCTAGCGGTGAGAGCGCTGGTCTTTCACCGCTGTGGTCCAGGTTCGAGTCCCGGCTCGGGCATGGATTATATGTGAGTCGAGTTTTTCTCCGGGTTATCCGGTTTTCCTCCCTCAGCAAAAATGAACATGTGAGCTGATAATGTGTGCAAAATAATTAAACGTAGAGGTAGTGAGTGTGTGTCTGAGTCTCCCCCATTAGTAAGGGCACACGTGTCCAGTCGAGAAGAATTGAGACGTTAAAAAAGTGATTTATTTATTTTATACGAACGAAATGAATTGTCCCTGTCCACAAGCTATATACTTAGCTATACACTATATCCTATTCAACTATAACCGGTCTATACAGTGTTGTTATTAAGGATAAGCTTGGACATTAAGAGATTACTGATTGGTATATTTGATTGATATTCCAGTGACTGGCTTTGAAATGCAATCAAATTTCTTTGCTAATCTTGTGATTGATAAAACTAAAAAGGTTAGTACCACACATTAATTGTGTATCAAGACTGATACATATACTAAAATACATTAGTCAAGAACTTCTAGACGAAGGGGGAGGAGGAGGAAGGGGGATTGGTTCCAAAAAGGGCAGCAAGCTCGCCATACCTTTTAGGGGTTGAAATTGGCGTTTTGGTACTGCTGAGGGTGTAAAAATTTTAAAGTTTAAATTTACTACTAGAGACAAAGCTGGTAGCTTTTAGGGTATTCGAGGGTGAATATCGTAACCGAGATGACTACAGGAATGACAAATAGACAACAAATCTTTTGTTATCACACCCATTTGCACATGACGCTGGATTTAATAACAACGGCTGCTTCATCGTTTTCAATTGGTTTGTGCGTGTTGCTGTATACTGATATTACTTACTGTTTTGTTCTAATAACAGTGTTCATCCAATCGCTGTGGTGATGTGAACTGTGACAGAACAGGAAAGAACGATGTAAGTAAAGACTGCATATATCTCACGTGGTTCTTGTTACTGCATACAGTCATTTGAAAAAACGTTGTCGCCGACCGGCTTCGCGACTACGCGACTAGCCCTGAAAGGAGTATGGGTAGAAATCACTGAAGCAGTTAGTTACATATATTATCAACATCTTGAGCTCTCAGCTCAGTGCCTTGTTTCTATTAGTTTTACGCTGGCGATTCAAGGATTTGGATGACACAAATCCTCTACATGAAAACTGAAGAAGTATTTATTTACTTGTCGATATCTCCACGCTCTATACAACGGCCGGTTTATTTCTTTGCACAGAACGCGAAGGCACACATTCATTCATGTATACTCGCCACACTTCAGCATATTCTATAGCGCGTGCTAAAAATGTATTTCTTCAGTGATTTTTACCCATACTCCCGCTTGGGGTAGTCGCGTAGACAACGTTTTTTTTCAAATGGCTATATATCTAACGAGGTTCTTGTTGCTGCATATATCTAACGTGTTATTTGATTCAGCATGAGGGGCTGTACTGTTATCTACTGGATGAGAATGCCTTTGTCGTCTCCTCCAACACAGGAAAAGTAAGTATCTCCCTCGCTTATCTTTCCCGACTGTAAAACCGTTACTATGTATCACTTGTGCCGTGAACGTGGTGTAATTGTTGTGGTGTGATTATGTTTGTATCCTGTCGTGATCGTGCTTATATCGTGTTGTGATCGTGCTTGTATCGTGTCGTGATCGTGCTTATATCGTGTTGTGATCGTGCTTGTATCGTGTCGTGATCGTGCTTATATCGTGTTGTGATCGTGCTTGTATCGTGTCGTGATCGTGCTTATATCGTGTCGTGATCGTGCTTGTATCGTGCTGTGATCGTGTCGTGACTGTGCTTGTATCGTGTTGTTATCGTGTGCTTGTGTCGTGTTTTGATCGTGTCGCGATCATGCTTGTATCGTGTTGTGTTCGTGTTTTGATCGTGTCGTGATCGTGTTTTTATCGTGTCGCGATCATGCTTGTATCGTGTTGTTATCGTGTTTTTATCTAGTCGTGATCGTGTTCTTATCGTTCCGTGTTCGTGTCGTGATCGTGTTTCTTTGTTTTCCAGTCCGGTGGCATGTTCTTTGGTAAGGTAGACTACTTGATCATGAATGAATTGATTCGATATAATGACACTTCAAACAATGGCTTCTACAACAAGTAAGTATTTGCCGTCACTTGTATTGTATCATAAAACTTCTCTTCTATTTCGCAGATGAATAGGGTATACTGAGTTAATTTATTGTTTTTGTTGAAATAGGGTGATTTTTACTGACTATCAAGCTGTATGTGAACAAAAGGCTGGTATATCAAGCGCAGGTACCTCAATATTAGCGGTAAGTCATTAGCTACATCAACAGTGTACTATGTTTAGTGTAACTTCATACAACAAACATGAATATATAGTAAACTATGATATATGTTGTTTTATAGCCGATGTTTAGTGTATCTTCATACGTAGACTGGTGGACCACTAAAGCATGGTGGTGAGTACATATTAAACGACATGCAGTATTTGTTCAATGGCAATGTTGGAGCCGTTTGCCCCTACGTTCAACATTGCTCAAAGCCATTCTACAGCAAATGTTGAAGCCGTTTTCCCGTTCTTTATGGGTATTAAAAGTATGTAGAAATGGACTAGGCAGATGTTTCTTGTTTTGATTACTACTCAAATTAATAGCATTGACATTTGTAAATGTGTCACACAAGGGGACTCGTCGCTGTAACCTGTTGCATGGGCAACTTGCAGCAACATAGCAGTCGTGTGTACCGGCCTTTAGCCTTCCTAGCAAGACCCTTTGGGGAGAGGGCTAGCTAGTTTGGGAAGAGGCTTGCTACTCAAATGAACACTTTTAAAACAAGTGAATACTAACAATGTTTGATGCTGTTTTGTAGGTTCGTTGCTTACTTTAATGTCTATAGGTGAGTGTCAGGCTATAACTGCTTACAATATTCATATTTGATTTGTCTAGCCTTCTTTTACCCCCCGGGATTTATGCCTTCCTTCTCGAATTGTGTTTTAATATACCCGATACTTTTACCCCCGGGATTTATGCCTTCCTTCTCGATTTGTGTTTTAATATACCCGATACTTTTACCCCACGGGATTTATGCCTTCCTTCTCGATTTGTGTTTTAATATACCCGATACTTTTACCCCACGGGATTTATGCCTTCCTTCTCGATTTGTGTTTTAATATACCCGATACTTTTACCCCACGGGATTTATGCCTTCCTTCTCGATTTGTGTTTTAATATACCCGATACTTTTACCCCACGGGATTTATGCCTTCCTTCTCGATTTGTGTTTTAATATACCCGATACTTTTACCCCACGGGATTTATGCCTTCCTTCTCGATTTGTGTTTTAATATACCCGATACTTTTACCCCACGGGATTTATGCCTTCCTTCTCGATTTGTGTTTTAATATACCCGATACTTTTACCCCACGGGATTTATGCCTTCCTTCTCGATTTGTGTTTTAATATACCCGATACTTTTACCCCACGGGATTTATGCCTTCCTTCTCGATTTGTGTTTTAATATACCCGATACTTTTACCCCCGGGATTTATACCTTCCTTCTCGATTTGTGTTTTAATATACCCGATACTTTTACCCCCCAGAATGTATGCCTTCCTTCTCGATCGTATCAGAAATACCGTATGCAATTTTGAAAACAATGCCATTACCATATATGGTATTGTAGGTGAGAAGTAACAAAAGAATTTGATTAGCGTGCGAGATTTTTTTTCTTTTTTTAACAGGTTGAGATTGCAACAGAACAATAGGCATATATTTGATACGATTTGTGTTTTAATGTTTGTTTGTTTGACGAGCATATACCCGATACTTGTACCCTCCGGGATTTATGCCTTCCTTCTCGATTTGTGTTTTAATGTTTGTTTGTTTGTTTGACGAGCATATACTCGATACTTGTACCCCCGGGATTTATGCCTTCCGTCTCGATTTGTGTTTTAATGTTTGTTTGTTTGACAAGCATATACCCGATACTTGTACCCCCCGGGATTTATGCCTTTCGTCTCGATTTGTGTTTTAATGTTTGTTTGTTTGACGAGCATATACCCGATATTTGTACCCCCCGGGATTTATGCCTTCCGTCTCGATTTGTGTTTTAATATTTTTGTTGTTTTTCATTTGAAGCTGGATGATGAGTGAAACTAAATCCTTCACAGGTAAAAATCTTTATTGTACTATATACTCTATATCGATAATCAAACACCTTATTAGTTTAAGAAGATAAGATCAATCATGTAACCAATAACAAAACTCCAGAGCCCTATCTACGTACGCTAACCTACTTCTATGATGCGCTAAATATGTAGAAACAAAATTGATTCTTCTATTATACATAGTCTCCTTCGCAGCCGTTCTTAGTGTCGTCACGCAACGTTCCCTCCCCACAATTATTGGGAGGGAGTGTTACTTGACGATACTAAAAACGGCTGCGAAGGAGACTATCTATTACAGTGCTAATCGAAAAACCGTGGGCACCAAGAAAATTTTAGAAATCGTTTATTGTTCGTTGAACAACTCACCAACAAATCTAACTACAAAAGGTTTATCATACTACACATCAGTCAAACTTCTTGTGGTGGAGGTGTGCCCGGAGGCTCGTCAAAATACAGCGTTTCACTCGTAAAATATCCAGCCATATTACACATCAAACTGTCTAATAAGATATATCTATTTTGTACAGTTGCCTCTGAGGACCAACCAAAGAATGATAGTTGTATCAAAAACGTCACTACCTACTATGCTTACAGCAGTAACGTTTTACAAAACGGTAAATTATCTCATTGTTAATACGTAGAAATAGTACAAGTGTTTTTATTACAAACACGTTTCGGCATTAACCGCCATCATCAGTGGTTATAAGATAGTGATATAACAAGGAAACAGTTCATACAACACATACAAATCTTAGTAATTTTGATTCCAAATAGCTTCACTTGAATTATATTTATAGCAATAAAATTTTCCAATAATACATACATTTTTGCATGCTTTTTCTGGTGGTGGTGGTGCTTATTTTTTAAGCCGTTAGGCATTTATGTTTGAAAGTCAATAGTCCCATTCACAGTTCCCTGCGCCATCTTAAAAGGTAGCCGGGCCTTTGCATTTAAGCAAGACGAACGTTGAGCTTGCAATGATAGAGACCTTTTAGCACCCTACGGGTCAATTATTCACGTGTCTCTATCATTCCAAGCTCAACGTTCGTCTCGTTTCAATGCAAAGGCCCGGCTACCTTTCAAGATGGCGCAGGAAACTGTATAGACCGAATCGAAATATGGCGTACTCTTATTGTTCTTGACTGTCTAGCCTCGTGTTCACGTTGGAAAACAATAGAGTTTTCACATGTATGCGAGGCTGGGCAGTCAAGAAGTGTATTGGCACTCGGTACATTGTCATAACTATTGTGATTGTCTGTCATTTCTGTTGTCAATGTTATTTTTACAAGTTGTTTTGTATGTTATGCAGGAACTTCACAACTAGATAGCTGTGAAAGGTGAGCTATCGTAATTACTGTTAAAGGACATTAGGTGGGTTCACACTAACGATCTAAAGTAGGTCTAAAGCACAGTCTAAAGTAGACTGTGAACAGTGCCTTCTTTTCCCTCCAGATTCCGAGGAAAACGAGAAAAAAATGAGCATTTAAATAAAACACGGACGAGCGGGGATTGGGGGCGAAAACGGTTAAAATGTTCTCAATCCGGAGGGATACTTTGGTTATACTTGTTCGTCAGTGTGAATGCCTTACTCGCTTTTGTAAACCCAAAGAACCTACTTTGACACAGATGTACTTTAGACCTACTTGAAGAGTCTAGTGTGAACCCACCTATATTACCTATACCAATACCATCTTACTGTCATTGTTAAATCTATCAATTCAGCCGTCATTATCATCATAAATAATGTTTATGATCCCATGTCACGAGGGTTTATTATTCTCTGGTTGTCCACCTTAAAAATCAGCAGTTGGGTGTTGTGTAAAAACTGGATGTAGAGGCAGTGAGTGTGTCGGATACATACATATATACGTATCACGACGTTAAACAGTGATTTATTGATGTTATTTATCATCACCCAGCATTCAGTAGTATCATCTTCATCATTATTAATATCATTAATATCATTAATATAAGGGCTAAAGCTCGAAACGTCAGTACAGTTAAATCAACATTTCAGTTACGGTGTTACAAATTTGATTCTATTACCTATCGTTTATATGTACTTGCTAGTTTCCATTTATATTTTATTATTATTGTTATCGTCATCAGTAGTCATCATTGTTATCATCATCGTCACTTATAAAACTTGTATTTTATATAGAGAGTTCATCGTTACCAGTATACCACATAGTAACCTGTACTATTGCTATTGTATTTTATAGAGAGAGTTCATCGTTACCAGTATACCACATAGTAACCTGTACTATTGCTATTGTATTTTATATAGAGAGTTCATCGTTACCAGTATACCACAAAGTAACCTGTACTATTGCTATTGTATTTTATATAGAGAGTTCATCGTTACCAGTATACCACATAGTAACCTGTACTATTGCTATTGTATTTTATATAGAGAGTTCATCGTTACCAGTATACCACATAGTAACCTGTACTATTGCTATTGTATTTTATATAGAGAGTTCATCGTTACCAGTATACCACATAGTAACCTGTACTATTGCTATTGTATTTTATATAGAGAGTTCATCGTTACCAGTATACCACATAGTAACCTGTACTATTGCTATTGTATTTTATATAGAGAGTTCATCGTTACCAGTATACCACATAGTAACCTGTACTATTGCTATTGTATTTTATATAGAGAGTTCATCGTTACCAGTATACCACATAGTAACCTGTACTATTGCTATTGTATTTTATAGAGAGAGTTCATCGTTACCAGTATACCACATAGTAACCTGTACTATTGCTATTGTATTTTATATAGAGAGTTCATCGTTACCAGTATACCACATAGTAACCTGTACTATTGCTATTGTATTTTATATAGAGAGTTCATCGTTACCAGTATACCACATAGTAACCTGTACTATTGCTATTGTATTTTATATAGAGAGTTCATCGTTACCAGTATACCACATAGTAACCTGTACTATTGCTATTGTATTTTATAGAGAGAGTTCATCGTTACCAGTATACCACAAAGTAACCTGTACTATTGCTATTGTATTTTATATAGAGAGTTCATCGTTACCAGTATACCACAAAGTAACCTGTATCTAGTGGTTATAGATGCTAAATGTGGAAATAATAAACACACTTCTCGTGCTATGGATATACCTGGTGAACCTAAAGATGATATCCTTTACTTTACAATAACTTCATTACAGTCAAACCAGCTGATGCGTTGCTATCAATGTTAGAAGATTCGATTTATTTCTTGGAATTTGAATTTAATGTTTCAGTTTATTTTATAAAGTTCATGAGTAGTCTCAATTCAATTTGTTTATATTTTCTTTGTTTGTCTGTGTATCTATCTCCTTGACGTATGCGTACCTCAGATAGAATTCCAATGTCAAGCTCCGTTACATCGTAAAAGACCTCAGCGTTGTTTTGTTTCCGATTACCCGGTAAGTACACCCCCCTCCCCTCCCCCCTCCTCGGCAGACAACCCAGTCAATACCTATAATGATGCCGTACATAGGACCCTGACACCGACCAACGAATTGTCCTTCTCGTTCACACTACACTTGTAGTGATGCTTTACTATACCAGTACAGTGGAACCCCGTTAATCCGGCCACCGAAGGGACATCCCAAAGTGGCCGTATTAACGGGGTGGCCGTATTAACGGAATGGCCGTATTAAGCGGGTAAATTATATCGAAAATGTATAGGCATGCATTTCGTCGGGACCTGAAAAACTGGCCGCAAAAACGGGGTGGCCGTATTTAGCGGGTGGCCATAAGGCGGGGTTAAACTGTATTTTAAGCTAAGGTCACATTGGGTGGCACGGGTAGTGTAATCGTCTACAGTGCTTCTCACCACTGTGGGCCAGGTTTTTTGGCCAGGGTTTAGTCCCGGCTCGGCTATGGAATATATGTGAATTGAGTTTGTTCTCTCCAATATGCCATTCGGTTTTCTTGTGAGTAGAGTTGTGTGTTGTAATTATTGAACGTAGTGGTAGTGAGGCCGGGTGAGCTAAGAGCCCCGACGGATGATGATGGTTGTATAATGTACGTAATGGGCTCCTGTATGTAGTTAATCCTGCGTTAGTACTAAACGAGCTTTGCATTGAATGAATGGGCCCTGATCCATGAGAAATTGTCTCCAATTCTCTCTTCATTTATGACGTCATCTGTTATTTTAGGAATCAGAGTATCCCGCTGGTCGTGGGTCACGTGACGGACCCTGCGTGGTTCTTGTCGTTGTCATGGTAATATCGTTACTGACGAAATACGCGTAATGGTATCCTAGCAACAGTGTTGACGTCGCCAAGAAACCACTTTGGCAAAACACGCTTGTGATTGGTCAGTGCGCTCACATTACCATGGTAACCGTCTGGTTGTGAATGCAAAAGCAGCAGCCTTTTAACACATAATCCGTTTAAAGGCTCCATTTTATCTTTGCGGGGTTTGTGTACATATTGTATTTCATATGAATTTGGAAGATTTTTTACTCTAATTTAAAGGAAATGGGACAAAAAGGACGAAGATTTGCATGTAAGGCAAAGATGATGACATTGAGTTGGGATATGACTAAAGGTTTTGAATATTTTATAATTGAAAGGTGAAACGTTTATATCGGAGAAAAATAGATGTACTTATATCTGATGTAAGACCGTTTCATCGGTGTATTCTTTTGTATACAGCATAGTTAATTCTCGATTAATTAATTTCAGAAAAGGCCTAGTTCAAACGTCGCGTCTCTCATGTGCCGAATATAATGCAAATGAATTCAAACAATAGATTTTGCTCATTTGTATTAGATTAGACACATGTGAGATGCGACGTTTGACTAGGACTAAATCCGTTTTGTTCAGCTTATTGTAAGCTAAAGCTTCGCTGATGAATAATTGCCCTCTTTCACTATAACATCACATAAAAACAATCTATTCAATCGCTAAGGATCAAAGTCGCAAAAGGGTCAAAATAAATGAAATCAAAATAAAATTTGATCAGTTATGAGATAGCTAAGAGTATGTACAGATAAATAATATACTACAAAGTTCGATGCAGAAACTGTTTAGCATACATCTTTACGATTCTTGTCAATGTATTAAAACAAACTGTGACGTCATAGTGAAATAGGGCAATTTAGATGGTGCAATTTCCTGCTTTTTCTGGGGCTCTCGGCATTTTTTCAGTTCAGGGTTCATAAATGTTTATAACAGAATTGAGTTTCTATGATATCAAAGACTCTCAAAACTTTAAAATCTAAAATTTGCAGAAAAAACCCTTCTAACATACTAGAAGAATTTCTGTAATTTGATTGAGGTGATGAAAGTACAGATGAAAAAACCAAGAGATAATAAAGGCCTAGTAATTTTTGTAGCGTACGATCGTTGAAGAGATAGTTAAAAAGTTAGTAAAAAGAGGGCAGACTGATCCTATAAAAACAGCTGAATATCAACTTTTTAGAAGACTTCTTTCTGAGAACTAGGACTTTTTTACTTTTAACGATAATAACCCACTAATTTAAATAGAATTTTAGCCTTCTAGTGCCTTTGGTATGCAGATGGGTTTCTACTATAAAATAAGACTACTTGTCCTAGTTACCCGGAATTCAACTCAAGAAATGTTGAGTGGTAGGACATCGAAAACGTTTAGAAAATTTGACTGAGTTCAAGTCCAGTTGATGTTAAATTATATTTTGTATTTTAGTTGATATTCCGTATCAAACTTGCACAAAGGAATTATTGATTTTGGCGAAAAAAGACAGTGCTTGAAAACTCGTCCACAAAGTCATGTCAAGTTATAAATCATTATGAAGTATCTTTGTTATTTATTTTTCCTTGTTTTATTTAGTTTCAATTGGTGAAATGTGAGTATTTGCACAATTGTGTTATGTATATATACACCCTTTCCGAGAAACTTTGTCATCCTTGAAGTGAAAAGCCTTCAAGGTAGTAGCGCAGGGGATTATGGGTAACCTTTGTACATTTTATTAGGACACATGGATTTCATAACCACGTGATTGCTACAATTGTCAATCTGTTATTGAGAAATGACCGTTTTAACTTATCAAACAACAAGAAAGGCGTTCCGAATGAACATTTAGTTTCTGAAATGATTCATGATCCTTTGCGCCACTAGCTTGTTTGCTTTTCGACGGGAAACTTTCTTGAAAAAGGTTAAGCTTCTTGGCTTTCAGCGGAATTGCGTTCAAGAAAGAGAGGAGGAGAAAAAAAATGTTTGTATTTTTTCTCGCGAATTCTCTTTTACAACTCCGCCGACCTCAATGCATTGTCTTTTTGAATCTGTCTGAAATCGCGAATTTTAATTGATTTATTACTGTAGTATTTTTAAATACTTAAAAGTATAAGAAATCGCACGATCATCAATGCTATGCGTAAATAATAGGTTCGAGTGATGTTTTGAAAGTTTTCAAAATTGCACGAGCCTTCAGGCGAGTTTAAATTGATAACTTTCAAAAGATCACGAGTATCTATTAATTACAAATTGTACTAAAATATCATGCGATTTTTTATTTATAATTTACTGAAAAACTAATAGGTACTCTGCAGAGTACAAGTTACGTTTTTATTGTACTGGCCTCTCGACCAATCAGAATCGAGTAATTTTGTACAGTATATTCTATATATATTATATAGTACGTAATTTGACAGGATACGAACAATGCGCTGTTTCTCAAGTTTTTCGCCATTTTAATGTAATATCATGTACACAAAGACATTTTTATTTATTTACATATTTAACAGTCACATAGTTTAAACAATTTATGGCCGATGTAATTTATTACAGCAATGTTCATTTGATTATTTATATTTCGACTTAGTTGTATGTTCTGTATTATTGATAATTAGCTCATTTTAAATGGACAAATAAATACTTATATTTTAACGCGACCTATGGCTTGTTATCTATTCCTGTTAATTATATCTTTGTATATTTATTTATATATTTTTTGATTTAACTATTTATTTTCTTACATTAATTTATTTATTGGATTTTGCATCTTTTTATGTCTGTTTTGCTAAGAAGGTTTTGCTCCATTTTTTAAAACTCGTTTCACGTTTCATGACATGTCGATTTTTAGTTTTTGTTTTGTGGGCGTGTGTGTTTTATTTATTATCTATTTTGTTTTTGAATTTGAATTTTAACGAAATTTGTTCATTTAGAAAAACCGAGAAATGTAGAATCAGAACTTACAATACAAATACAAGAGTATCGCCAATATAAAAAGCGAAAACTGAAGCTAGCGATTATAAAACGACAGAATCGGTGTGAGCTTACTACAAAGGAAAATCGCGCATGCACACATGGCATGTATGAATAAAGAAAAGAGAAAAACGAAGTAAAATAGAGAAAAATATAGCTTGTGATTAACTGAAAAAGACCAGAAAAACAAAGACAAAAAGGAAGTGTAAAAAAAAAAAGAAAAGAAAAAAAAGAGATGTGTTCGACTATGTTGACCCGGCTGCTGGTCGCCGCCTATTCACAGATGCTATCCCACTACTGTCGAACGCGGAAGCTTTTGCCTGCTGTGTTTCCACCCTGAGCCAGTGCACTTCTCTTTAACGAACCTGGTGAGCCGAGACTCCTCTCAATTCACCATATTGACGCCCGACTTAGTGTGGACACCCGATCGACATAGAACGACGGCCATCAGGAACCCGTATCTCAAGCCATTCAACATCTCTAGCCTCCAAGTAGCTGGATTACAGGCGCGCGCCACGACGCCCGGCTGATGATGTTGGTTGGATATTTTAGTACTTATGCTAGAACCGCCTCGTTTTAGATCCGACCAATCACACAGCTGACATGTGGATCTATTGTTATCTTTTAAACTGTTCCGTGGTTTTATGCAAATTATTAAAACTGACTAGACTTACATGTCATTGTTTTCTTTCGCTATTATATTAAGAAATTGTTGTGTCTGAATGATATATTTTATTACTGAAATCGTTATTTATTGATTGATTGAATGATTTGTTAGTTAGTTTGTGTATTTTTTTTTATTTATTTATTTATTTATTTATTTATTTATTTATTTATTTATTTAATTATTTTATTTTATCTTTAATTATCTTTATCTTTATCTTTAATTTATTTTTTTATTTATATATTCTGGCATACACCTACTTGCAGTAAGGTTGTCATACAAAATAGAACATTTGTCACAGAAAATAGAACATTTGTGATTTAGTGCAAAAGGAATTAATTAATAGACAAAAGAGAGAGTTCAGCTTGGGTGATCTTCTTTTGTCTTTTAATCAATTCCTATCGTACTAAATCCTAATGTTCTATTTTCTTTCTAACAAATGCATATTTTTGTATGACAACCTTATTGCAAGTAGGTGTATATTTTCTTATTTATTTATTAATTTATTTATTCATTCACTCTTTTATTCATTTATTTTATTTTATTTATTTATTCATTTATTTTATTTTATTTATATATATATATATATATATATATCATTCTTTTTTATATACACCTAATTTCAAGAACAATGTCCTGTCTTTTGTAATTTAGTTGGAAAGGAATTCATTCAAAAACAAAAGAAGATCACTCAAGCTGAAGGAATAACAAAAGAAAGAGTTCAGATTGAGTGATCTATTTTAGTCTTTCCATTCCTTTCTCACTAAATTACAAAAGTCAGGACAACGTTCTTGCAATTAGGTAGTTATAATATTTTTTGTTGTAGTGAATTTCAGTTTTTGCAAAAAATTAATTCAGAAACCTGAGAAATACATATAAAATTAGTATAAACTTACTAAGGAAAATCGAGCATGTATGGCAAGCATAAAAAAATAAAAGAAGACTGGAAATGATAGAAAGAATTAGCTAAAATAAAATAGAGAAAAAAATAAAGCTAGTGATGAAAAGCTATTAGAAAAGATCAGAAAAAAACAAAAAGTGAAAAAAGAGATGTGTTCGAATATGTTGACCCGGCTGCTGGTCGCCGCCTATTCACAGATGCTATCCCACTACTGTCGAACGCGGAAGCTTTTGCCTGCTGTGTTTCCACCCTGAGCCAGTGCACTTCTCTTTAACGAACCTGGTGAGCCGAGACTCCTCTCAATTCACCATATTGACGCCCGACTTAGTGTGGACACCCGATCGACATAGAACGACGACCATCAGGAACCCGAACCTCAAGCCATTCAACATCTCTAGCCTCCAATTAGCTGGATTACAGGCGCACGCCACGACGCCCGGCTGATGACGTTGGTTGGATATTCTAGTACTTATACTAGAAATGCCTCGTTTTAGATCCGACCAATCACACAGCTGACATGTGGATCTATTGTTGTCTTTGCAAACTGTTCCGTAGTTTTATGCAAATTATTAAAACTGACTAGACTTACATGTCAATGTTTTCTTTCGTTATTTTCCTTGCTTGCTGACGCTACTTATTAAGAAATTGTTGCGTCTGAAAATGTTCTTACGTGCCGTTTTGCAATATATCCTTATTTTGCACCGAAATATATTTTATTATTAAAATCGTTATTTATTTATTGATTGATTTGTTTGTTTATTTGATGTTTATTTTATCTTATTTGTTTATTTATATGTTCTGGCATATATTTTCTTATATATTTATTAATTTATACATTTATTTATTTATTTATCTGATGTTATTTATTTTATTTTATTTTATTTTATTTATATATCATTCTTTTTTATATACGCCTAATTTCAAGAACAATGTCCTGTCTTTTGTAATTTAGTGGGAAATGAATTTATTAAAAGACAAAAGAAAATCACTCAAGATGAAGGAATAACAAAAGAAAGAGTTCAGCTTGAATGATTTTCTTTTCTTTTTTACATATAAATAAAAGAAGAAAAATATAGAAAGAATTAGCCAAAGTAAAAAAGAGAAAATAAAGCTAGTGATTAAAAAAAAAAAAAACCAGAAAAAAAACCCCACAAAATCAGTATAAACTTACTAAGGAAAATCGAGCAAGCATAAATAAATACATTAAAAAAAAAGAAGAAAAATATAGAAAGAAAGTGATTAAAAAAAAGACCAGAAAAAAAAACAAGACTAAAAGGAAGTGAAAAAAAAAAGAAAAGAAAAAAGAGATGTGTTCGACTATGTTGACCCGGCTGTTGGCCGCCGTCTATTCACAGATGCTATCCCACTACTGTCGAACGCGGAAGATTTTGCCTGCTGTGTTTCCACCCTGAGCCAGTGCACTTCTCTTTAACGAACCTGGTGAGCCGAGACTCCTCTCAATTCACCATATTGACGCCCGACTTAGTGTGGACACCCGATCGACATAGAACGACGGCCATCAGGAACCCGAACCTCAAGCCATTCAACATCTCTAGCCTCCAAGTAGCTGGATTACAGGCGCGCGCCACGACGCCCGGCTGATGAGATTGGTTGGATATTTTAGTACTTATACTATAGAAGAGCCTCGTTTTAGACCCAACCAATCACACAGCTGACATGTGGATCTAATGTTCTCTATGCAAATGTTCCGTGGTTTTATTCAAATGGTCGTCATTGTTCTGTTTCATTGTCCTTTTATTCGCTGCTGCTGATATATGTCTATTTACGTCTGGAAAAACTCTTCCTCGTGAAATTCCCTCAATGATTGAAACGACAATATATTTTATTACTGAGATCACTACTGCGTTTCGCCTAGGATGAACAAATCGTACGTCTGTTAACTGGTTTGATCAGCTGTTCACAAGCTTCAGAAATTACACAAATGCATAAAAAATATCGCGAAAAGCATGACTCATAGAATTTGAAATAATATCATTTTGGAGGTTTGACAGCAAGGCAAAATTTTGCCGCTGGATTTAAAGCCATCATTGCCTTGAAAATTTGATCCCTTCTTTTGGGTCAAATTACGTCACGATACAGTTGAACTGCGAAACGTACACAGGAGTTGGATGTGTCTTGGATCTGTGTTTTGGTAGACTATCTTCATGGCAATCACATGTCATCAAGTTCAAGGAATCAAGGTAAGAGAAGCTAACTTAGTTGCTATATCATATAGTAAAGTTCTACTGTAAATCATGCAGAGCATTTTCGCAAGCGTATTTGATTCGGCTCTGGTAATGTTGTATAAGTTAAACAAGTCACGATAACCTCCGATCCTCTCCACTTATTGTCCTTTAAATTTTGAATTAATTCATGTGGCATGAAGTCTTTGAATTAAGTAAAACGGAATAAAACAGTTTCAGTGAATGTTTTTACAGGACAAGTCTTTTCGTGTTTCTGCTTCATTATTTTTAAACGGATATGTGATTTATTAAGGCTTTATATGCCTTTATATCTGATGTGAACTATAAATCCTATCACGGTTATCTGGCTCATTCACGTATTAATACTCTCGAGACATAAAAACTCATATATTATTGTTGCACTATTTTTGATAATATTTTCAAGTCGTGAAAAATGGTCTAAAAAAGCAACCAGAGCACTAAAATGAATTGCGCACCGAACCGCGGACGACCAGACAAAAAAACATCCAGTTTTTGCTGGTTATGATAATTAGTTGCTGTTCTTAAATTTGTGGTTAATTATAGTGAAATATTGAGTAAAATGTTATGAATTTTTGGTAATAAAGATGACGACGACAAGATTTACAGTTTTATTCGACGTTTCGACACGACCTGGTTTCATCGAATCTACTATAATCGAATAAATCGTATATATAGAATATAACTATAAATCTTGCCGTTTCATTACAAAATGTTTAAAAACGAAAGGCTTTATAATTCTAATGTTACGAATCAAGAGATGATGGCTTTGACATATGGTAGCAATCAATTATTGCTAATCGACATATTTTTGCCCTCTTTGTAACTCCGCGGGGGACGTATCTAGACGTCTTTAGTGCAAGTTCAAAATAAAAGCATGTTTACTTCAATTTAAATGTCTCAGCTATGTCTCTGTGTATTTTCTTTACCTGTTCACGCTTGCATGAATCTATTCTGGTCATACTAGCCAATCAGCGCAAAGTGAACATACACACCGTTAGCCCTAACCCGAGGGTAGGTATTTGAGCGTAAATACTGAGTCTGACCGGGGTAGGGAGCATGGATTATTTGTTTTTGTAATTCATCGAAAATCACATAAAATGCGAAAAACTTGTGTAATGTCCTGAAGCAGCATGTATTCTGATGTACTGAAGAGTATTTATTAGTCGTGGGATTAACCAAGGAGTACAACCTTGATGTAACTTTACTTTACGTATTACCATGATATGGGTAATAAAAACACACAACAACCTTTGTACAAATAATAAAAGGGTTATATCATCACAACCTTTTTAATAACTTACAGCCGTTCTCAGTCACACGTGCCTGACCACTATAAAACTTTGCCTTCTAAACTTGGTTTTGGTGGACGTCAATCAACTGTATTACCAATGCAACACGTTATTATTATTATTATTATTATTATTATTATTATTATTATTATTATTATTATTATTATTATTATTATTATTATTATTATTATTATTATTATTATTATTATTATTATTATTATTATTATTATTATTATTATTGAATAAATATATAGGACGAAAAAGTTTGATAAAAAGACAAATAGAAGATTCAATTATATCAAAATAAGATATAATTTAAGATATAATTTTTGAGTTTCCTGGGAAATATCGTTGATTGATGTCCACGAAGATCAAGTCTAGACAGCAATGTTTTATAGTGAACTGGCACGTGTTATTGAGAACGGCTGTAACCATGGTAACACCAATAAGAAATGATGCTGATTTTAAATGTTTTAAAGTGAAAATATATAACTTAATTCTTCAAACTTGAGGCTCAAAATTAAACTAAGATCGAAAAAGCGAACTTGTACATCACATTATTGCGCGACATTATTCACTTCAAGTTACCTAGCCAGTTTGGGTTTTCTCTCCCTCAATCAATAAACGTTATATACGAAATAAGCAAAATTACACGGACTACACAACATTTCGATGCATCTAGTGAACACGAAAACAAGATTTTCGTATAAATAAAACGTAAAAAGAGTCTTATTTAAGACACAAACAATAGGTATTATAATGAAATTTGTAACACCGTAAAAAAATGTTGACTTCACTTTACTGACGTTTCGAGCTTTAGCCCTTCGCTTTAGCTTTAGCCCTCCGAAGAAGTGTTAGTTATAAATAAAATACAAAATAATTGTGTACTGCTTGTACACTGTTAATTGTGGTAAAAAATACTCAATCGTTCTGAACTATTTCTTTGTTTTTAACCAGGATGAATAAATATCAGAAGTGTCTACAACAGTGGAGGGACATTGATAGAAAGTCTTATGTCTCACTTTCCAAAATACATCTCAAGTTTCTTGATTTAGTCACCAAACATCCATGTCTGATCGAAGGCGAACACCTACGTAATGCGATACGACGTTATGAGTGTTATTGGTTACCACTATGTAAGAAACATGGTACAATGTCTTGTGAAGAATGGGCAGCGCCCCTCGACGTGGCTTGGGTGTGGTACTTGCACATGATCACACCATCTAACTACGTAACTGATTGCATTCGTGTTATCGGTAACGCACCTAGTCACGTACTAAAAACAGGCGAAGCTCAGCAAGAATCTTTAGAGCGGGCGAAGGAGTTGTGGAATGAGGCATATGGTTCGAGTAAGGAACCTTTTGAAGTGGACCTCAGCGCGCCTGTCAAGACCCAATCTTACAAACAAAAACTACCTCATGATTTTTATCGGTTGTCACAAAAACAACGTAATTTTCACTATCAGGTATCATTACCTCACTTCCGTGACGACGCGTTTCTTAACGCCGCTACAGAACGTTACGTGACGCACTTAGATCTACAGATGAAAAACACTTCCGTCTGTCTGTCACTTCCGGTGGATGTGCAGCTTATTATGCAGACCCATCAGTTGAATCCTATCTTTTACCGCCATCAGATTAGTGCTATATTAGGCAAGATCGCTAATTGTGAAGATGTTTATCCCATGGAATCTGAAGCAATTATACATAGACGCCACAAGGAAGAAACTAGGACGAAAGCTTTGTGGAAAAACGCTGGGAAGAACTACTGCAAACCTGGCACCGTGTACCGTGGCGATTTGCCAGCTTGTACTGAGAAAATAGAGCCTAAGAATTACGGTATTCCAATTGAGTACGATGTTTCTGTGACAAAGATTGAGCTCATCCCCGTGGAATATTACAATAACTATGCACTGTTGTTTGAAGTTACCAAAGGTAATGAGACGTCAAAAACAAAGATCAAAATAGAACAAGGCTTTGCTTCTAAACACAGAAACAACGATGATACCGGACCAGAATACATACAACTTAAAGAATTATCAAGTGAATCACATCGCAAGACTAAGAGTAAAGTTGATGGTTTTAATAAATCACAACGTTATTCTTTACTGGATGAGGACGCATCGCAAGAAAGTAACGATAACGATGTGCTTGTGATTGGCGATGGTAACCACGCCTTAATGCACTACATAACCAACGTTGCACATAGCACTGACGTCCAGGTTTCTCTCTTTGAAGTTGACAATAACAAACTAAAAACAGCCAAGTCTTGCATAGGCAAATGTCATTTAGATGTTTTGAAGTTTGTTGGCTCTGAGGATGACATCAACAGCAAGGGACGAAATCAAAAGATTTGTCTTCCTTTAGAGTTCACTAGCGGCTGCCCCGATGTTCGTTTGACAGTCACATTAGTACCAATAGGTTTTGGTCACCATGTATACCAGGTAGAACCAGCTGATTATGGCTTTGCTAAATTCCAGCATATAACCAAAGCTGTTCCTTTTCCAACATTTATGGTGCCTTTATCTGTACTGACCTCTCCAGACGTACCCACTGATGTAATGACATACCCGATAAAGGACTACCGGGGAAAAGAAACGTTCTCGTGCCGGGTGATCCGCACAGGTCCTGGTCTATTCTACGCTGTTGATATTATCGATAAAGACGGTAAAACCAGAGCGACTGGTAGTCTACTGTCAAATGACGCGTTGCCGCACAAAAAACATCTGTCTTCTCACCAAGGCAACGCTTTTTTCCTACCAGAAGAGAACCAATATGCCATGCTAATACGCGGCCAAGAAGACTGGGGCATCTGCTTCGGGCAGCAACTGAAGTTATCCTCAACGGGCTCATTCTTCGGTCTAAAGTTATTCCTTCTTCACGAGAAAGCCAACTGTTACTGCTACGTCCACAAATACAGGAGTTCACTCTACATGTTCACTCTACCTTCAACGTTGAACAACAATGACGATTCGGCCTACATCTATCTTCATTTAGCTGAAGGAAAAGTCGTTATTACCGGCAACCTCAAGCAAATCCCGGAGGTTTTAGCGTTTTTAATCTCTGCGCTTATTCTGCGGTATATTTTCTGTGAAAAGCACGAGGACTGCTGGGCCATGATTGACAGAGAGGGCATGGATCTACTAAGTTTATTTCAAAGTAGTGACGATGTAGGATTATTTTGGGATGGTGTTTATGAAGGTGATGAAACGAGTACAGCAACATATCGTGCTGTTGTTTCCAATGTGGAGTGCTAACTTACAACATCGTATCGTGGAATGTGATCGGAATAATTAGACTTGTAAATATTATACAATGCGTACAATATTTAGTGAACTTATTTCGAGCGTCGGTTAATTGACCGTACATCCCTCATCCGACAAAAGAATATGTCCGTAACGTCTGTCAGGACATCAAAATCTCTTCTCAGTTTTAAGTGTACATATTTTAAAACAATCTCAGATTTATACATGTACAGTTTTTATGGAAATCAGTGATATATAAGATGCGCACTTAAAACTACAGCTTGTGATCAGGCAACACAATAACTCTGTTTCAAATCAGTTTTATTTTCTCATTCACAAAGCAAACAATGAACTACCTTTATGTTGGGTTCTACATGATCGTTCTACATCAACACATTCTGCTAAGATACTCGTTTTCTATTTGGCTGTCTACATATGAACATATCGTCGGTACGAAGTTCATTAGTAATACATTATAATGCATATGGATTTGTTGTTCATTACTAAGTCCATGGACTACATAAGGATCTTTGAAGTGACACATCGGCCTTTCAAACAGAGTCTCGTAAGACCGTTCACAGTTCACAAAGGGTAAGAACTTAGCGTTCATTTGAGGTTTCACACCAATATGCCGCATTAAAAGACCAAAAGTAACATCTTCAACTGGAAGAACTTTGATTGCTTTTGAAGCATCTAACAGTCTTTTCACTAAATGTCCACTGAATAAATACCCGCCACCCGATATATACGGCTTGTAGAAAGTACCCGGGTGATCCCGTATAGACACAAAATATCGGCTATCTTCATCGCGGTCAACTAAAATACTGCTCTGTAGTTTACCGATATAAACATGTTTATAGCTATTGACATTGTGGAAATCGTTAAGCCATAACATTAACGGTATGATATTTACAAAACAGTCTTCATCTGTCTTCATAATGTATTTAGAAGGACAGTTTTTTATCGGCCATTTTATGCTTAGCAGCATTTTAAGAGAAAGATGTCGAAATGTATCCGGGAACTCTCCGATGATGACGTCACCATACAGTAGTGCCTCCTGGTGGACAAGATGGTTTATTTGTGAATTGTTGCTCTGGCCAATCAAAAACACAGTTTTCCATGTCCTGCAAACGAAAACAAGAGTTTTAATGTGTGACAAACTTAATGACAATTAATATAACTTTTAATTATTAAAAATTGTAATATTTTTTATAAGGTTGAAAGTAAATTTAATGTCAATCTTGTGGTTAAAATCAAATTGATATATTTAAAAGAAGATATGCTAATATCAAACAGACTCAGAAAAAAATACAGAACCATTAGTTATGACAAATGAAGTATAAAACGAATGTAAAAATAAATTTATTAAATCAATGGTTCAAATATCGTTTCCAAAAGATCTTTTATTTCTGTTGCTGCACCTAAACTTTGGAACTCTCTTCTTTCAAGCATCCGTGCTTTTCTAGTTTACAAACTTTTGAATCAAATCTTAAAACATATTTATTCAAGTTTGTCTTTTGCAATTAGTCTTTACCGATTTTTATTAATCATTATTGTAAAGCGCCTATAGAGCAGACTTGGATAGGCGCTATACAAATTGCATATTATTATTATTATCATCATTATCATCATTATTATTATTATTATTATTATTATTATTATTATTATTATTATTATTATTATTATTATTATTATTATTATTATTATTATTATTATTATTATTATTATTATTACCTCTCAATAAAAATGGATAATATAGTTCTAAACAAAAATAGTTCAATATATTATAATCTAATAAAGTTGATGTTTATAAAGAGGTTAACTCGATGGGCTAAACCGTTCAAAACTGCAAGGTTGTTTACAACCAGTTTAACAACTTCTAAAAAGCTATCAAATTTAGAATCTTATCATGTAGAAAACATTTATTATCTTAAAAATAAATTTGTACCAATTGCGCTAAGAAAGTTAGCTCACGCGATATTTTGATTTTTAGCCTTAATTGCAGAGGATGAACGACTAGTCCGAAAGCTTTCCTAAACTCTCCGTTGATACAAATTTATTTTCAAGATTCTAAAAAGCAGTTTTTATCGGTATAATTATCAGTAACGATCACTCAGTGTTCTTACCTCTCTGGCCTAGTCCAGCTTCCTTTATTAATAGCATTATCAGGACTGCCCCATGACAGTCTTATAGCTTCTCTACTTATGAAGTTCTCTGGTTTTGAATGCACTTGTATCAACAAAAACGGATTACCATTGAAGCACTTTATAAGCGTTTGTCTAGCATACCCCTTCTTAAAACTCCTTGCATTGTGACCACTGATTGTTTGTATAAATGCTTGACCCAAGGTACTAGTAGAAGCGGAGTATTTGTCTAGGGTCTCTTTCAAATCAGAATTCAACATTTCTAGATGCCCATAATTAGCTATATTAGAATACTGATAGCGAGCATCTTCATCGATACTTGCTATTTGTCGGCCTAAACTACGGCTCGTTTGCGAAAGAGAATCTGTCTTTCCGCAGTCAAGGAAGATGATTATGTTGACCATCCCAGTGAGTACTGTAAAGACGAGAAGATGCTGCACTGTTAACCAACGTTTCATCTTTATTTTAACCTGAACCTATAAATCAGTAAAAATCTTGTTATTAAAACGTTTCCCATTTAAACAGTAAGCATGCACATTAAACTAAAGAAATGAGACAAGTTATACCGAGAGCTGTGGTACCAACGAATCTGTCAGTTGAGACTGTTTTTTGTTCCGCGGTGTGTAGTTTGGATATTATTATGTCTTTAGGAATGCAAACAAACATGGTAACCATACCACCGCCAGCCAAAACAACTTTTCAACAATCATACGATAACAGTCTACCGCGGAAGTCTTTTAACTACACGCCAAAAACATTTGAGATATATTTGTTGACTTTTTGCTAAGACATAATAAAGGATTAAGGAATGACAATACGGAATCATTATTACCGAGTTGATAGTGAAATAATGATAAAATAATCTTCAGATAAAACAACGTAAATGAACTGCTAGTAAAACAATGTTTTGACCTTTTGACCGAATTGTTTAGATGTTTTCAAACCACTACAAACATGGTTGATCTGATTAAAAAATTCCTCGGGATTTTCCAAAAACAAATAAAAACATGAAACAAATATGTTCAACGTTAAGAATTAATTTCTTTGTGATTTGACTCTCATATTTTGTTCCCTGGAAATAGTTTGAGAATTATCCCTGTTCCCCGAAAATATTCCTTTGTTCCCTTTTTCCCTAAAACCCGTTAGGAGAGGCGCACGCATATAGCGCTGCAATGTTAAAAATTTTGCTATAGAATTAACATTGATATATATATATATGATATACTAAAAGTATAGTATATACGGGACACCGATAAAGACAAATATTCCAGATATTTTGTATTGGTGTTGTCTTTGCAAATAGACGAAAGCTGTCACCGAACATTTTAGGCGGCATTTTTCACAAGTTGGCGGGAAACGGACGCGCGCGCGCGCATTCACATGTGCAGTTTTGGCGCGCAAATTGAACTTTTCACCAAACTGTTCAAAAATAGTATTTATTAAACAACTGCTAGAATAGAAATGCTGATATTTTGAACAAATTATGTAAATTAAGTAAATACACTTTTTAAAATAACTACGTAGAAAACCAAAGAAATCGTAGAAATCGAACTAACAATTGCAGAGTTATATAAGACAACAAGTCTTGATAAATAAAATGTAAACATAATTTTTCTTACAAATTTTCTTTTCATTGAAAGTAGTTCTGAAGTAATAATGCTCGTTTGGTTTAACGGCTATTAGCCATGTGGTTTTGTATGTGTCTCTTTGTGCACGTGTGTTTCAGAAGACCTTCACAGGTGACACAGAATAAAGTACCTGTACCCCAAAATACTGGAGCTAAACCAAATACGTATACCAATAAAGAGCTCTAGGCTCCATCATTGGACTTGTTAGTTTTATTGATTATAATAACATGAAATGATGTTTTAATGTTTTTTTGTCAGAGTTAATGGATCATTGAACATGACATCTTTGAGTTGACGTTTGAAGTCATTGAACCATGTCAAGACAACGACCAAAAGCAGTACCGTGAAAGACACGTGCGAGAAAGAATAACTGTAATTCTAACGCTAAAAAACTGTTCATTAACGCTAACATGCAACTTATCGTGTGTTTTAGGGAGAAAATTAGCGTTCGAAAATCACCCAACGTTTATAGGACGCACTGGATTGGTCTGTTTAAGCGTAGTTTGTTTTATAATTGAAATGCTTTTCTTTTCTCAATTAAAACTATAACTCTAATCAAAACAAATAATTTTTATAAAGCGTTCATTTATTAAGAAGGTCCATTCTAAGTTTTTAACTTTGATTCATTTAAACTTTGAAAGAACATTATGATTTAAAAAAATCCTAAAAACGTTTGAAATAGACCTTGATTCAAGGGATTACAGGTAAGATTTTTGAGATGCTTGTAATAATAGTTTTTCTTATCGTTAAACTACGTAAATTCAATAGGAGAAGTACATCAATTCATACCTTCAATGTCTTTAGATTAGAATCCAAGCTGTTCGTAGTTCTGTATATTATTATAGTTCAGCTTTACCCAATTTTATAATTTAGCAGTGGTCATCACGATTACTGACCGTCGAGCGATCCGCATACCATCGGCATATAGCTTTCATGCGTATCGCCAGCTTCTTGATAATCCAGATAGTGTCAGTGTTTTTAGATGAAAAGAAAGATTACACCCACGTTAACATTCCGCTCACAGGCTTGCTGTAGAAGAACATTGACGATATTCAAGTTATTCAATGATGTCACAGTAGCATTTGAGAAGAGCAAACAGAAAGACAGTCAATCTCTTTGACGACCCAAACAATAGCACTTCCTTCAGAATGAATCCAACATTAGCATAACAAACTAATGGTTATCAAAAATACCCGCCAAAATGAAGAGATCATTTTCAGGACAATAGGAGGGGAGGGGAGAGCAGTGTCACTATTTCGTTTAATGACTTTTTTGAAGTTACGTTCTCGGATCAATGTCAGCGCACGGGAGTTTGGGCAGTTGCTGGTATCATAGTATCAAGTTTTGGGTTATTTTCTACTTTTTCTTTTTCATATAATTTTTTCCTGCTTGAATAATAATAATAATAATGTGCTTAAGCATATCGTATATACACGATAAGTTAAAACATTTTTTTACAACTGAATTTCATGTTATTACCTATCTTATATAATTAAACGAAAACGTTGGCTTATATATGTCAATCACGGGATTTGCCCATTCAAACTCAATAATTACACAACTTGAATGATGTAGATATTAATTTTATTAACAATATACACAAGTAATAAAATATATCGATTATAATATATCTATTTACATCGATTGTGATAAATATTCCATAAATAAGAATGGGTTTTCAATAACTCATCCATAAATTCGTGACTGACTACAATGGCGCATGCGTGATGGATATATATTTTGTTACATTTGTACAATAAATTCTTGAACGACCATTATATTATTCCTGATACTTCCTGCTGCCATTCCTCGTCTCAAAATTCAATGATCTGTAGGAATGAAAAATGAGAATTTTTACAAAAATGTATAATTAACTCACCACTACTGATATACACCTATTTCAAACAAGGTTGTCGGAGAGAATTGGCCCGATTGCCGATTGGCAATTGGACGACTGAAAGGAACTTTGGGTACTCTTTGAGCAACGCCCAACTGAGTCTGCGTATCTTGCCTATGCTTATGCAGTTGTCATACGTTTTTTACATGAGCCTCTGGCTCTGATGTAAGGGCGACCTTATCCCAAGTTATGACTTTAATAAATTGATTGATTGATTGATTGATTAATTATGCGTATGTCGCAAGTGTGAACCAGTGTTATGTCGCTAGTGTGAACTGTGACCAGGCTTTAGGCTAGGCTATACTACGCAGTCGCAGTGTTATGGAGAGATCGTTGCCTAACAACAGAAACTGATCAGGAAAGGACAAAGTTGAATATGCTAGTGTTACTTTATAGAACAAAGCATGATGGGAAACCGAGTGTTTGTACTTTAATACCCCAAAAATAAATTATAAATGAGGTTTTTTTCTGCTTTCTTTATTAAAACAACCTGCAAGCATGTTATCAACAGATAATTACATAAAGCGTCAACAAAGTTTAGCGGATATAAAATAATGTAAGGGTTAAGTTTCCCACGATGCTTTGTTCTAGGAAATGGCGCTTGCGCACATCGCCTATTATACATGAAACGAATAAATGCAAAAACTCACCTTATTTACAAAAGCCGCACGAGAAAGGGCAGGTTTTCTGCATAAATGACTTCCAGTACTGACAATAACCATCGTACGAAGCAAATTCCTTGCACGATACGGGATAGATGTCTTTACATTTACCTGAAAAATTATCATGATATAATTTTATAATTAGTTTTCTTGTTGTTGATTGATATATACATTGACGCGGGCGGCAATGACTGAGCTTTATAACTTACCGAGCATGCGCAAAAAACGGTGCGCGTTGCAATCACAAAGATTGTTATAGAAGATGTAAAATACATTACATGCAGCGAGAACACTCGAACCGTGAACACTTTGAGTTTTTTGTTACTTCAGTTTCAACCCACATCCAATGAGAAAATAGATTAGAAATAAGTTTTATTATGAACACTTAGTGTAGTTCAACTCATGATCAATGCTTCGTTTTTAGATGTTTTGAAGTAGTAGAAGGCTCAGAAAATAATAACATGAAAAAGTCATGTTCACGGTTCGAGCATCCTCACTGTAAGCTAACTAGGGCATCTATTCATAGATATTGATAGATAGATAGATATTGATAGATAGATCTTGTTGGAAATAATCAAGTGTTTGTACCTTTAGGGTTCGTCTCACTACCCTTCCCATACACGCCTTTTTCTTCGCTAAAAGTATGAATTGTCTGTGATTGGACCGGCTTGTTTTCCTTCACCACTGGTGGATGTGCTGTAGTTTTCTCTGATACCCGTGTGGTACTGGTGGAATCAGTAACGTCCGGTTGTAATGTTGTTAATTGTACATTCTCTTTTATTTGCTGCCGAAGTGGCTGTGCTGGTAAAGGATCTTTGTCAATACTTCGACATTTGTAAGCCTTGAGCAGTTGCTGAATGTCTTTGTCGCTAAATTTTTCCATTTGTCCAAGTGGCCTGTCGGCGTTATCCAAGGCTTCGATTGTGTTTTGTCTGTTTTTGCTAAAGGCAAGTTTGTCGTAATGCATAAGACTACCATAGTCATACGGGATATCTTGAGTATCGACATCCTCGTGGCTGTAACTCTCAAAATTCTTAAAGAAATCTGAAAACAATTTAAAAAAAATGTATTGGTTGACTGGTTGATTGGTTGGTTGGTTGATTGGTTGGTTAATTGGTTGGTTGGTTAGTTTGTTAGTTAATTGGTCGGTTGGACGGTCGATCGGTCAGACCAATTGACTAATTCAAGTGCCTGATTGTTTGATTGATTGACTGATTGACTTACTGACTGACTGACTGACTGACTGACTGACTGACTGATTGATTGATTGATTGATTGATTGATTGATTGATTGATTGATTGATTGATTGATTGATTGATTGATTGAAACACTGTCTGGGGAGGGGGAAAAATTAAAGTCTTTTTTAGGATAGCTGAGATGTGCTACTCGATATATAGCAGTGCCTGCTTTTCCAAAAAAAGAAATTAACGCTTGCTTGGCAGCTAGGCTAACTGGTTCAGTAATATTAATTCGGTTTATTACCTGGTTCAATGTTCCACCAAAGGATCTTGATATACTTGTCTCTATCATATCGTGATTGTTCATGAAAGAACCCAAGGGCATGCATTAGCTCGTGCATGATGGTACCCTTTTGTTCGCACCCGTCCCCAACAGCTAGTTTTTGCCGTCCTCCTTGACGACCAATAGGAGAATAACATCTATGAAAATACGAAACTATAAGTAAACCATGTCTCTTGAACTATGTTATATATTGCAACGATTTGATATATGGTAGACAGATGTGTCCCTATAGTGGCACCGGACACCCCCTAGCGCCGCAATTACCCCTAGTTTATTTAAGACATTTAGGGACCGGACAACACCTAACACATTAAGAGAACTTCATTTACACCCCCTGACAAATTTCTGGATCCGCCCCTGGTAGAACCATGGCCAGGATACCCTGCGAGCAGAGGCTTTTTTCTCTTACTCTTAGAGCGAAGAGCAAAGTAACCTCTGCTCGTCGCTCTATTAAAGGGTAAGCAAAAACCCTTTGTTCGCATGGTGTGGTCAGGATTGGGTTAACCATAAAAATAACTCAATGCCGATATTAAATGAGCTATGACTCCGGCAAATCGCTTGGATTTTATCTTATTACTGAGACTATGTAAGACATGCAACAAAACCACAAACTGGTGTCGAAATCAATAGTCTCGTTCGCAGCCGCGTTTAGCATCGGGCTTGTAGGGAGGGACTTGAAGGATGGGGTGGGCTTGTGGTGAGGTTAGCAAATTTAGGATAGTTTCGCGTCGTTTCGTCGAGTGGATCCACAACAATTTAGACGATAAGATGGCGGGGTGGTAAATAAGAGGACATACCACAAGAAACTATCGTGAATTTGTTTTTTACCACATTAAAAATATTTTTAAAATAGCAACCGTGCAGTATGTACTCTTATTTACCACGGCTCTCGACCAATCAGAAAAAGAGAAAATTATCAAATGTGGTAAAATACAAGATTCCCAACAATGAAAAGCTTAATGACTTACCCGATGTCACGTTCAAATGCCACGTAGTCTTTTTCATCGGTACGATGGATAAATTGTATACATGTATGCTGGTGATACTCTCGTATAGCATGACGTATTGCACGACGTGCCAGCTTGCCTACAAAACATACAACCTATTAGATTAAACGTACTAAACCAACCAAGGGAAGTAGAGGAATGTAGCATGTAGCTGGTAAAAAGATAGAAGTGAAAGAAGAACAAAAAAAGTAGAGAGAGAGAGAGAGGGGTGCTACATGTGCGCTTTGTGCTTTTTCTTTAACAAACACTCACAACCACCCACCTACCCACCCACAGACACACCCCACCTTCTCTCCCTCATCTTAAAATATTTAATTGTGTGTAGTCATCAAGCAAACTAGACGCAGTACGCTACAGGACTTTCTTTTAATTTACCCACCCCTACTCCCGGAGGGGTCATTTCTGATACAAGATGCTTTTATGTGCTGAATACCCACTGTCTGTCTATGATGCATGGGTGGGTCCTTTGGGTCTTCCCATCATTCCAGTCCATCAATATATAATCCCGTGGGAGTAATAGTGTGGCATTGTATTATTAAGTATTTAACTCATTTACCCACCCCTACACCCAGAGGGGTCATTTCTGATACAAGATGCTTTTATGTGCTGAATACCCACTGTCTGTCTATGATGCATGGGTGGGTCCTTTGGGTCTTCCGATCATTCCAGTCCATCAATATATAATCCCGTGGGAGTAATAGTGTGGCATTATATTATTTAAGTATTTATGGATGGGTGGGTCCTGCCTTGCGTGGCCTTAATTCCGATTCTTCCAGCCCATCAATAATACAGTATGGCGGACAAAGATAATGACACCACAGACAAAGACAGTGTAGATGTTGAACCTTGTTATCGATATCGATACTTTAACTCCGATCTCCTCCGCATCTGCAAAACCACTTCAATAACTGAATTTACCGATATACTACAAGCAAGATATCTAGCACATATCAGCAGACGAACAAACCATAATACAACCAAACAGCTTCTATTCAACGTAGACAAGTATACCAAGAAAGGGAAATCTAACAAAACACTAGAAGACACTAAAAGCTCAGAGATTATCAGCCGATAAGTTTTACTCAAGAGCCTTAAATAAAGGGTTCTATATATGGTCCTATGGACTGCTCAAAATCTGTCTATATGCGGATAGAGCTAAACTTTATATCTATAGTATCTATATATATATGAATATATTCTTGCGTGGGAGTAATAGTGTGGCATTATATTATTAAACATTTTAACCCATGGGGTGGTAGTGTGGTGTTGTACATTTTTACATTTAAGGTCACTCTTGATTGACGAGTGGCCTTTAGAATAGTGTTGATATTTATGTGTTCCATTACGCTGATCGAATCTTCGAGAATCATTGATCAGATCTATAGGGGCGGTTTGTGAATAAAGTCGATTGTTTCTATATTTAGACTACTTACCCAGTGAAGCATCAACCACATATGGGACGACATTTTTAGGCCATCTCTTGATCAACTTGGTTGTGATTCCTCGGCGGACTCGACTCTTATTTGTCATCAATTGCTTCAGGGATTCAGTAACAAGAATATCCCCCTCAATAATATCTAAAATAGAACATATTGAAACAGATTGTAACAAGCATTAAGCAGCGGGACATTCACAGCAGTATTGTAATACATGAGTTTTTTTAACCTTACACCTTTTTGTTGATATAGCTGTAAAGCATATTTAATGGTACAAGATATATTAAAGGGACGGACTATTTGCTCTTTAATTGATGTGGGAAGGGGGAGGGGGGGGGGGGTGGCAATTCTATGTTAGATCGATCATTTTTTTCCTTCATCAAGTGTTGCGCGATATTTTGTTATAAGCTCGCTCGTTTTTGTTGGCCGTATTTGACGTTCATTGCACGATATTTTTGCCAAAATTCGAGACCTTGCTGATATGAATATCATACTGTTCGTCCCTATTATAGCCTTTACGAAGAAAATTCCGGATATAACGCAGGCTACCCTATTAAAGACCGTGTAAAAAGACGTAATATTCACGTCAACCACATCCAGCCTAAATGAAAACATAGAGGCATTGTTTTGACAGTTTAATCAGTTCAGAGACTCCGTTCCACCTAGTCTGATAAAAAGAAACGTATTAAACGATAGTACATTGACTATAGATAAAATGACATCAAATGAATGGACGGTTTGGACGTGAATGCCGAAAGTCAAGTGTCAGGCGGATCTATCACTATCAAATACCAATATAAACACTATACTGTTAGATCAATGAACATCTATAGTGCGCACGTTTTGATGATATGAACTATATCGAGTTTCGCAATTCTTGCCAAATTGTACGAAACCTGTATCATGACAAAACTTGCTAGAGACATTCTCGAAAAATGGCAAATATATACAATAATAGCTGTTTTTGTATGTACAGAACAGTTGTCTAGTTTTTGAATTTAAAAAAAGATCTAAAATGTCTAAATATATATATATCAATGTCTAAAATGTACAGATAATGGACACAATTGTCGAAACTTCAATTGAACTTGTCGAATCCTGGCTAAGGGGCTACACTCCAACTTGTCGAAACTGGTCCACATTGTACAACATGCAAACAGCGTGAAACAAAGACATGTGTTGAATGCAACAATGCGATTTGTGAATAAATTAGTTACTTGTGACCCAAGTGCAAGATTGCAGCCGGTCATATGCTGCTAATTGAATTTTAATATCTTGTAATTCGTCAATAGTAATTCAGATTGATGAGTGTTGAAATACTATAATTGCTCAAATATGATATGAATTCCGAAACCACTGCGCAAGCAACGTTATGTTGGTAAAACACCGGATTAAGCTGTAAATCGGCTTTCATTTTAACACAGAAAAGCTCCTTTCAAATTGATTATTTGCACAACAAGAGCCGCACGCTGGGAATATTTTGCTCGGTTATGCATGTTAAAACTTTGGAGTAGTCATATGCTAATTTACTCAAATGTACTTCGAAGCTGAAAATCTCTCTAGGTAGAAGGACTAACCTTCAACTTGGTTTTAACTTTAAATCAGGTAAACATTACGATTAAACTTCGTTTTGATTTAACTAATAATAAAATAATTTAGTGTAGGATATTATGTTATACTGCTTACTTGGATGATGTGGATTTTGCTGGATTGGTAGAGCATTGAACCCAGACAGTAACCCAAACAAAGCAATCAAACACACTAACAGACTATTCATCGCTCGTCTTCAAAGTAACAGCAGCAGCACTAGTACTAAGTCAATGATAAGATCCTCTCCACGATCCTCTTCTGCGTCGTTAGTGTAGTAAGTTTGATGGTGAACTAAATGAATTGTGCGTGAGGCGTGAGATTATAACGACCGACAAAAGGTCAACACACACATCTGAATTGCCTGTTATGACGTCAGTGATTACATTGTCAACCGTTCACACCATGATGCTCGTGGCTGAAAGAAAGAACGCTTTGCTTCTGGATTTAACCTACATCCTGGTTTGACGCGAAAGGCAGGAAATGTTGATGAATAGTAAGTGTATTAATCAATATTTGCTGTTCTTTGCAGTCAATGGACCGTCGAATACCGCATCCGATAGTGTACACTCTGGCATAAAGAGATTTGTCATCCTTTTAAGTTCTGTAATCCCTATCGACATCACGTAAGCCCATCATCTAAGATCTTTACATAGGGTCATTCGTGACGCTTGTACATCGTGATTCCATCACGGTACTAGCTTTGACTGTCAAGGTTAATATGGGTCTTGACATTCATCAGAAGTTCATTCATTCATTCATTCATTCATTCATCCATTTATTTATTCATTTACACATTCATGATTTATTCATTCATTCAATTATTTCTTCATTCATTAATTAATTAATTCATTCATTCATTTATCCCCTCATTCGTCACTGCATACCTTCCATCGATGGCTTGCTCATTTAATAGCGTACGTGCATATATATATTCCAGTCTTGTCTACTAACTAAGTGTTCGACCTACTTTTTTCTTTTTTTTGTAAATATTTTAAAGAATACACGGTTACTTCTGCGTGGTAGGATCAGTATATCTAAACACAAGATAAGCCACGTACGACGCATAATTCTGCTTCGATCTGAGTACGGGATATCTTTTTGTCATGCATGCAGTTGATCAGCCATACAGATACAGATATATACAGACACTCCCCTCAGGGCTTTTCAGTGACTGTTTACAATTTCTTATGTTACGGAGGACTTATCGGACTGCTCGAGACAGCTAGTTTTAATACAATCGTGAGTGTAGATTAGTGTATGCCTCCGAGACCTAACTGTTGTACCGGGAGACAATCCCCCTCATGTATGCTTTGTTCTCAGGGACGGACTAGGGGGATGCCCCTTTAGGCACCAGACATTCCCCTACATTTAGGAACCGGACAACCCATAACACCTTAAGAGCCCTTCATTTGCAAGTGATACCTCCCCCTGGTAAATTTCTGGATCCACCCCTGGTTCCTCTTAACATCAAGTTCTATAGAATGCCTCAAGCTGTAATCAATTGATCAAAAAGGCGACGCAGTTTAATAAGGGCGAGCGTACAGGTTCCTTCATCTAGTTAACCATTGAGTGATGACTAGAAAATGAACGCTAGACGAGATCGTGTTACGGAACTGTCATGCACTATAACAAGTATTTCCGATGGGACATTTTCGTCATTGTACTACATGTATACCAAATGCTTCCCTCTGTTTTTCAGATTTCAGAACACCAGAAAATCTATAGGTGAGCGCAGTGTTTACAAGTGTTGGTATTGTGATTTGCCAACCATTTTAACAATAGATTGTTTAATTGTCTTTGTTCTGATAACAATGGTTGGTTGGCAAAACCATAACAAAATACGTGACTGTACATTCCGGCACCTATAACAATGGTTGGTTGGCAAAACCATAACAAAATACGTGACTGTACGTCCACCTATAACAATGGTTGGTTGGCAAAACCATAACAAAATACTTGACTGTACATCCACCTATAACAATGGTTGGTTGGCAAAACCATAACAAAATACGTGACTGTACATCCACCTATAACAATGGTTGGTTGGCAAAACCATAACAAAATACGTGACTGTACGTCTGCCTATGATAATTGGCACTGCAGCAATATTTCAGCAAAGAAAGTAGGCAAAGCATTCTGGTACTGGAAGTGCATGACGTCATGATGATGACCTATATATTAAAGTAGGAAGTCAATTACGTATACAGTCCGTTACGGAAGCAGCTGAAATCCACTTGATCCTCTTAACAGCAGTTCATTACTACTCCAGTAACAGAGTACGTGGAATATAATCATCAAAAGCATATTGACCGCTAATAGGGCAATTCTGCTGTCGTTATTAATTCGGGCTTCCTGTGGTTATATTGCTGGTCACGAACTGTGAACATTCTGAAATGGACTACCGTTTCAGTAACAGAGTACATGGAATAATCATCGAAAGCATATTGACCGCGATATTAAACGTGGCAAGTCTGCTGTTGTAATTATTACTGGTTTCCTGTGACTATACTGCATGCTGGTCAGAAAGTGATATTGTGAATATTCCTACTGGAATGGACTACCGTTTCAGTAACAGAGTACATGGAATAATCATCAAATATTGACTGCGATATTAAACGTGGCAAGTCTGCTGTTGTTATTATTACGGGCTTCCTGTGGTTATATTGCTGTGATATTGTGAACACTAATTCCTTTTTGTTTACAGTAACAGAGTACGTGTTGAATAATCATTAAAAGTATATATTGACCGCTAACAGGGGATAACGTGCTGTTGTTAGAGTGATTTTCATATGACCGTGCAAGAAAATAGACCATTTAGTTTGTGGTAGCTGATAAACAACAAAGAAAACAATGGGTTTAGTGTTTACTACTAACCATTGCTAACTATTAGTTTGCCTATTATATCCTTTCACGGTCATATAAAAATCACTCTAATATCACGGGCTTCCTGTGGTTATATTGCTGTGATAGTGTGAACATTCCTGCTAGAATAAACTACATTGTGTACAAGGGATAGGGACTGTGCTAGTGTGAACATTCCTGCTAGAATAAACTACATTGTGTACAAGGGATAGGGACGGGAGGAACTAAGCGGTTATACACAACTTTGATTCCACCCTCATATTTTAAGGTCCAACCATTCTGCGGTCCTGGCCGTTAAATAGTACAAGACTTTTTTGTCATCGAATGCACCAGCCCAAAATTAAAATAACAGTCTAGTCTAGTCTGGAAAGAGCCTTGTAAACAGTTAGTTCTACAGTTATGTTTATGTTTATGTTTATTAATCATTTTAAACAACACTCAATTGCAGAACCGTTGTCAGATATCAAATCACAGAACATAGAAGACCGCAGGGATACCTAGGAAATTAGTCAAATGTCAGTTCTGGGAAACATTTGTGATATATGAGGGTCCTAAAGGGGGGGTCCGAATCCCATTTCACAGTTTATATTTGGACCAAATCCCATTCAAAAATCACATAATCCCATCAGTTTTGCTCAAGCTTTCAATCCCATTCCCATTTTCTATTGTTGTTTTATTTGTAAATCCCAGTCCCAGTGCATCCAATCCCATTTTCCAGTCAAAAATAAGGCCAATCCCAGCTCCCATTTTACCCCTTCAGGACCCTCATATATGTATTCAGTTTATATTAAAGTCATGGTATTTTTGTACTATTTATTTGATATATTTAGTTATTAATAAGGCTTCCAACAACTGTTGAGGAAAGCTAGACATGTATGTTTTGAGTTTC
The DNA here is from genome assembly GCA_949775045.1 of Metridium senile. NCBI lineage: Eukaryota > Metazoa > Cnidaria > Anthozoa > Actiniaria > Metridiidae > Metridium > Metridium senile. Next base: position 55,800,724 of record OX459095.1, read on the forward strand.
TATATAAGAGGCTTATTTAGTGCGGTTTATTTAGTGCTCGACCGGTCAATTTTACATTTTGTAAACGGCTGTAGATATTATATGCAAACACCCACAGCTTTGACATTTTCCAGGTTAGCTAGTTGCTGCATAAAGACAACCTCGTTCCCAGGATCTATTTCCTCCGCTTTATAATGGGGTGGGAAATACGTACCCAAAAGAAAAGGGAAAAGGTCCTGGAAACGAACTGAGCTTGATATAGCCTCCTACGCCACAGGAAGCCCAAACAATCCATTTTTACAGTAAACATATGAGACGAAATGATAGTAAAAATACGTATTCATACGCGTAAACATACATTTTAGTCCTGTGTTGTTGTAAGATGTATTTAGTGTCATTCTGGGTGTTTGTTTTTTTACCGTTTTAGAGCATTTTTTAAAACATGTAACTGTAAATTTCGTCTCATATATTTGCGACTATGTTTACGTACTGTAGTAATGGTTGTTTTGTCTGCCTGTGTCTACACAGACGCTTTTATCTGAATGTCTACCGTAGGAGGCTAAGGTTGCTTTAACTTTTTAATTCTTTGTTTACGTTTGAGTTATCCGGCAAAGCGCTAGCCTGAGAAAACAACTGTTTTCTTAGGCTAGAGTTTAATATCATAGCTACGAAACAATGACATCGCTATTTCTGATTAGCAGCAATTTTACGCTTTTTTCGATCATAGTAATAATCAGGGTCCAAGTTCTAATGAGGCCCTGTTAGGGTTTTAGGATTATGGATTATTAGCGGTTTTTAGAGCAGTGGATATGGATTATTGACCCAAAAGCTTAAGGATTATGGATTATTTTTGCAGCATTTAGGACCAATTGAGGATTTAGAATTACTCGTTTGTAATTTATTTTTGGTAAATCATTATTTACAATTTAGGATTACCGATTATTTATGAACTTCAATCAGGATACCCCCCCCCCCCCCCCCTACCACCACCACCACCAACTCCCCCCCCCCCCCCCCCCCCCCCCCCCCCCCAACAGGGCCTCTCTAATATAAACGTATTTCAAAAATCGTTGTCGCCGCTATAAAGCAACAAGCATCAAGTGAAGACCGAAATGAATGCTGGTTTTGTGCTTGTAATGTATTGTAATCAGAATTGTTTTCTAAAAAATTGAACTACAGTTGACTCTCTCGTATAAAGCGACCACCCTCAGACCAGAAGAAAGTGGTTGATTGCAGGGGGTGGTCGCTTACGAGAACCTGAACACTGGAAGCCCAAATCACGAGCACCCTATCACATGAAGCCTTATTTTTATCGAAATTCAAAAAAATAACTTCACTTTTCACTGCGAAAGCCCGATTCTCACGGGTAAGGAAACTATGATTTTATTTTTTATGCGTACTACTTTAAACGTCAAGTCCACGTATTAGCCTCCTCCGCAGGCATCCCTTTATCTGAGGATAAAGTGTCACTCTCGTTAAATAAAGATATTATTATTATTATTATTATTATTATTATTATTATTATTATTATTATTATTAAGTTATCGGATTTTTCGGATTTCTGGGCTTCCTGTGTCTTATTAGCTTCCAGTCTCCTCGCGTCCTACCATGTAGTTAACACAGGAAGACCAAAACGGAAATAATAGGAAAAGAGTTGACTGCGGAGGAGGCTATCCACGAATTATGTTTTAAAATTTCCAACAGTTTATTGTTCCAAGATTATGATACTCTTCGCGCCAAAACATCGAACGAGGCTTCAGTCACATGCATTTTCACATGGGCCTCGAATTGCGTCATATAAGTATGTTACATAACAAGCACAAACAACGAGACAGTCGAGAGCATTAAAAACAATTTCTAGACTTTCATATTAACATAACTATAAATGGAATATCTTATCTTGGCGCTTGTAGAGGATTTTTAGTTTTCAAATAACGTTTGAAAGGGTTTTTCTTAAAATCTAGAAGTAACGTTTGGGCCATTCCATTTCCGGTACACGAGACTTTGACTAGATTTGCCAAGTCATACGAGCGTACACGTGAGTACAAACGCGACTTCGCTCTCCGCCAATCACAGTCCAAGTTAATTATATAACTCGTCGTAACATGGCTTTTCACGTGAAACTATTTTACACTCATGTATAAACAACGAAATAACTTTATAGTACGAGATAGTCTTACTTGCCTTGGGATAGTAAGGTGCAGAGAGTAATTTGCAGATTGCTTTGCGATAATAATGGCCGAATTGCTGAATTTATACGATGATAATATAGGTACGTATTCAAATATTACTATCGAGCGTAATTACATACTCACAAGGGTGATTCCCAAGCTATGTCAGAGATCGGGTACATGTGTATAAATACTTAGAAAGCGCATTTAAATATATTTTACATGAAAAATTACGCTGTATTACGTGCATCAGTCATCAGTTCCACACATTTCCTTACTCATAATATAATATAATATCCAATAATAACTGGTTGGAAGAATGTAATGGGATTCAGTTAAACTCTGAGAAGCAAAATTTTGTCAATATGAAATGTTTTGGGAAAATGTATTCAAAATGCAAACCATCGTTATAAATGCCATTTTTTCAACGGTTTTAAATTCTTTATAAACTAGATTTATATAGTATAAAAAAATAGTACTAATAGAGGTATATGTGTAAGTTTCGGCAAATTTGAAAATCCATACGATATTAAACTGTTAACACTAATAGACCATGTCATCACTCATCATCCTCTCTTGGTTCAGTTGAGGTGGTCATGCTAGCCTGCATAGCTTGCTATAAGGGGAGAAGGAGTGGATGGAATGGGGACAAGAAGTGAAGAGAGAGAGAGGGAGGGGAGAGGGAGGGGGTGCTCTTCATCTCCATCCCCTCCACTACCCTAGAGAGAACCTAACTGCACAATCAATATTGATTTGTGGATTTAAGGGCATTGGTTTTTGCAGTTAAGGGTTTTTCAACTTGTAAGCTGAGTTGTGTGCTTAAACATTGAATGTAGGGGTAGCTCAGTCGAGTCTCCAAAATTATGTGCTATTTATATATTTATTTATTCATTTATTTGTCTATCTATTTATTTATTTATTTGTCTATCTATTTATTTAAGGTAGCTGGACACTATTGTATATTGTGATATGCCTAAATGTAATATGATTTTGTTTATAGTGAGACTAATATTTGTTTTTTAAATATTCTTGCAGATTGGAAATGTTTCCAAAACAATAAAATGAAAGACTTTGATAGTGGATGTTCTTCTGTGTCATCCTCTCCAAGTAACTTGAGCGATTTCTCAGGCTCAAGTATGGATGACTTCTATGATGACGTATTACTGAGTAAAAGAGATGCCCTTGAAATGGGCAAGTCTGCATTAGAGGGAGGACCAGTTATCAATCCTTTCATCAAGATCAAGATTGATGATGACGACGATAGTAACTATTTTGATGACCTAGCTCCTGCCAATGATGACTTGCTTGGGATGTTTCTGAATAATGATGAACTGCTGAGAGCAGACATCTGTTTATTTGATGATGATGTGCATGATACAAATGAATTCGACCAGGGTATTGTTACCATTGAACATAAGGAAATCAAACAAGCAGAAACAACCATTCTTCAAGAACAATCACCATCAAAATCAAAGTCGCGTAAAAGAACTTATCTTGGAAAAAAACCTGATTGTGATCATACATATGCATGCAATAAAGACAACCCTGATAGCACAAGTGTTGAAACAACAGCTTCAAAAGATGATAAATACTTAGAGAAGAGGAGAAAGAACAATCTTGCAGCCAGAAAATCAAGAGAAATCAAGAGGGCAAAAGAAATTGGAAGCTTGAAAAAGTTTGAAAAACTCTCAAAAGAGAATGACCGTTTACAGAAAGAACTGAAAAAGCTTCAAACAGTAGTTACAAAGCTTGAAGTCAAATTGAAGCACTCGTGAATGAAATGCTTGCTTGTGGGTAATTGTGTTTATATAATTAGTTGTTATATTGTACATATCCAATAATTATAACAATGTTAGACAGTGTAAGGTCAGATGAAATATCAACCTGGTTATCAATATAGTAGGCGCATTAGCACTAGCAACATACAAATACTTATTTTTATACTTATCATACATATATATACCAGAGTTAATAGAATGAAATGGTTTATATGAAACTCAATGTGCTCTTTCTTTTTGTTCACTTTTTCCAACCGTGACCATGCACAAATCAAAATAATTTTTAGACAATCAGCCAATTAATCAATTTTGGTCAGCACAGACAAACATTATAAATGAATGTAAAACAAAAAACTGTGCATGCATGGTTTTAACAGTACTTAACATCCATGTTTGCTTCTTTGTCTGAGCACCTTTCAAAGTTTCCGGGTTTCATAACCAGTCTCCTATATTAACACTGTATATAACACTGTATAATCATATGTATATAATATGACAAAATGCAAGGGGCTGCTTATTAGCAGCTATCAGTGGCTGATCCAGCTAGTGGGTGCAGGGGGTGCGCACCCCTCCATGAAATGACTTTTTACCCTCATTTAACCCTATTTTGTGTGTCTCCTTTGTGATAATTTTGTGGTGTGCACCCCCTAATCAAGTGATCTGCACCCCTCCCTGAAGAAAATCCTGGATCCGCCCCTGGCTATAGCACACATCTGAGATCCATGTTGTTCTTATTCATATTCATGAGAAAAACAAATTGCTACTGTGGAAAAGCTTTCATTTAGGTTGGCTAGAAGACACCAGAAACACAAGCAAAAGATTTTTAATTAAAATGAGGTATACTTTCCAGTGATGCATGGTGTCTAAATTAATAGCCAAAGAATAAAAACTTTTAGGTATTGTAACTATTTGGGTTTTATTTAATTCTCTATTTTCACAATAACAAAAATGCCTTCTGTTTTGGGGGGTTGCTTTTTATTCAAATCAATCCATTTGTTATTCATATAAAAAAATTGAATTAAGTTACAATATCTATCCCCCCCCCCCCCCCCCCCCAAACAGAATGCATTATGGTTATGTGAAACTAAAGAATTAATGGTTAGTGTTTTGAACTTATAGAATTGTAACATTGAATGATCACAATTATGTACATATGACTGATTAATATTTAAAATGATAGCAATTGTGTTGTCAAACGACATCCTCCTGTAAATTTAATTGAGGTTTTTTTTTAAGGAAAGAAAATAAATGTTGAATATTATTACATTGTGTTAATTTTAATTAATATTTTTTAAATATTGCTCTAAAAATCACCATATCTTGGATACCAGAGTGGCTTGATTGTCTTTTATTTTACCAAACAAATTGAGACACAAAATATTCCTTAAAACTACTCAAAATCGTGGAAACCTTTAGCAACCAGGATATTGTGACATCACAACCAAATGAAACCTAAATTCCTAAACAATCTTGCAGTTGAAACTTTACTTTAAAAAAATCGATTTTCCAGTATTGGATTTGGATTTCTTTTTAGAGAGGGAATTTGAAATTGTGTCGTAAAAATTGGATTAAATTTCTACAGCTATATCTTGATATTGCCGAAGAACACTTCTTTACAACTACCAGCCCATAGTATTGAACAATAGGCAGCCTAACTCAGAGCACTGTACTGTTTCTGGGATTACTATTGTTTAAAAACAACATCAACTTTTTTTGCCAGCCTTTTGCCGCGACAACTTTTTTGCCGACTTTTTCGCTGCGACAACTTTTTTGCCGACTTTTTCGCTGCGACTACTTTTTTTGCCGTGAGTTTTGCCGACTATTTTGCCGAATGTAGTTTGGCTGTTTGTTTGTTTTGGCATCTTGCCGGTTCAGAGCACAAGGCATATGCATGTGCGTTTCAAAATGAAGACCTGTTTAGATCATGTACCCTTAGAGGTTGATTTCTCTTACCTTTAGAGTTACTTTGAATTGCTCGTTGCTGAGCTCTTAGGGCAACAGAAAATAACTAAGGCCCGGGTCGCATTATACCAAATTTTGGTCGAGTTTTGTTTACACAAGTGTTAGAATCTATCATCACAACCCTTTCCTTAGTGCGACCTCACTTTTACCAGTTTGGCAAAAAATCAGAAATCGGCCAAAACATGAAAGACGCCGTAGTGCAGGGGTGCGGCTGCCTGATTTGTCCAAATTTTGCTTAAACAAAAGAAATCACAGCGGGAACTGTCAACGCTTGTCAATATGGCTGTTCGAACAAAAACAGACAACTTTCGAAAAACAAAATAATGTACTTTTAACTTGCTTGATATAAGGAAAAACAGTCCTACGGAGACTCGGAGAAGCATATGTTAAATTTGTGACTGTAGTCAACCAGTTACGGCTTCATCAGTGATTGAGAGTTGACTGTTTTCGCTTCAGATATCACATCGGGACAGCCAAATCAATTGGTTGGACATTGCAGAGTCAAAGCTTTCAAAAGAACTACAAATAAGCTATCTTTTAGAACACTTTGATTCAGTGTTTGCAATAATATCCACGCTAACGCTGACATACAAATATCGGCATAGATCTGCAATGCGACCGTGCTCAAAACTTCAAATAATTGTATTTCCTGTGTCGGGATTAAAACTTTGGAGGACATTTTGTCGAGTAAATTTTTAGATTTGGCCATAGTGCGACCCGGGCCTTAAGCTCGCAGGTGTCTCGCAGTGTGGCTTAGATGTTTTCCATGACATTTGTGAGTCCAAGGAAAATCAGTATTTCCAAGTAGGTACTCTGGTAAATGACATGCCAGGCATGCCAGGCATGCCAAACAACAGTGCAAAAATGGCGGCAAAAATCACACCAAAAAGGGCGGCAAAAATCACAATAAAATAGTCGGCACAATAAAGTAGTCGCAGCAAAAAAGTCGGCGGAAAAAATGTCCACAGAAAAAAGTGAAGCGAATGACACTGAAAAAGGCTCCGTAAACAACAAATACTTACCGCACGCTTTTTGACACGTTGTGTTGGACAAATCGTGTACGAAAAGCCATATCCGCGCGTACTCAAATATTTATACCACAGGAACCCCACCCGCGCGCTTAAAGAATTCTGTCAATATTTCACGCGATCAAGAAATAATTAGATTCAAATTTACCCGTTACAAAAATTATTAAATAGAATAGTGAAGGTGCCTGTGCCAGTGCCGAAAATCAACCTACGTGTCTTCTTGTTTGATCCTTTGAGGCGGCCTTGAGCATGTGCGCAATACGATGCAAGTAATTGCAAAGCATTTTTTCCACCATCAGTTCCGTTGTACTAAATGACAATATATATCAAATCAATTTTAACGTCGATAATAACCTCAAGTTTCTGGACTTGTAGTGGGATGTATAGTAATTGTGTGACGTACCTAAAAAATTATACAGCTATTCAGTCAAAAAACGTAGAATACTCAATACTCAATAGTATACATTCCAAGACCGAAATGCATTCTTGGGCATTTAATTTTGTTTAAAGTATAATATGAATAAGTTATTTTATTCTTAGTGTATTCTTTAGATTCAAAACAATATACGAGCTAGTTATGGCCGGGAGTAAATAACGCTGTATCAGTTTATATTATATTTCAAATTAATGAGACCCACAATGCTCTTTGGTCTTGGAATGCACTATTCAGTATTCAATGTTTTTTGAAATAGCTGTTTATGCGGATAAACAAGTGCGTATTAAAAATACGTCGACAATGCTCCAAGGAATTGTAAGTCACATACACAGAAAAACAATGTATAGTCCATTGTTTTACATGGAATCTTGGCCAAGTCTAATATATGAATGATAATAATAATAATAATATATTTAATAGTTGATCCTCGTGAACTGGTTATATTACTAACTATTTACAATCAAATATAGATAAGTATAATAAAATTACAGTTATGTCCAATTTAATAATAACTATTTACAATCAGATGAATAATAATGAATCTATACAGAAAAGAGCCTTGCACATAATAATCCCTGAGTCTGTAAACTATGATGAAGCTTTAACTACTATGCAACTAGAAACACTAACTAAAAGAAGACATTTTATCTGTGTACAATACATGGACAAAATTAAATCCGAGAACCATCCATTAAATACGCTACTGCCTCAAAGTCATACTAGGAACATTAGTTATAACCTAAGATCAAAACAAGACCAAGTTTATTATTATAACAATCTAACTACTTGCAAAACTAAAAGAGCAGAAAACTTTTTCATGTTTAGATATTTTAAATAAAGCATAAATTCATTAATAGAAATCATTTACCGATAAATAGTTTGTAAATATTTTAGATTTTATATATTAGCTTTAGATGATTTATTGTAAATAATTTGTTAATTCAGTTTTCTTATTGTAAATAGTTCGTTAATTCAGTTTTTATACTGCAACACAACCTTAATAAACTATTATTATTATTATTATTATTATTATTATTATTATTATTATAAATATAATAAGTAGATATAATATCATACACAAATAGATAAAAGTTTCTTTTAAAGTTAGTTGATGATAGGCGTTGTTTCAGATGATAATCTAGACTGTTCCATATTTTGACTGCCCCGTAATGAATTCGAAATGTTCGTTGACCTGATGTTGTTCTGAATAAGGGAATCTGGAGGATGTTTAGTGAATGATGAAAATATACTCAATTATATATGATAGGAAAAAAATAAAAATCTGATTGTGACGATAAATATGTACAATATATAGATGTTAAACTGACTTGTGTGGACTACGTCAGTGAAAACCGATTGCCAGTGAAAAAATAGACTGATACTGTTTTTTTGGACTTTATTCTCTCGTCAAATCATGATAAAAGAAAGACTGATAAAGTTAACCTGCAAAAGCCGATAAGATACCACTTTTTACGGTGTCTATAATGATACATTTTTATACTTCATGCATTCTAAACAATAGTCATGTAATCGATGTTGAATCGTCATATCATACAAATGTTTATAGTTACCATGAGTTACGCTATATTATTGTAAATATTGTTCTAATATCCACTAAATCCTGTTTTGAGTATGTGATGTAACCACCATTTTAAACTTTAATCTTGGAAAACGATTTCAGAACTTGTTACTGATATTGTCTTATAAATAGAAAAATACACCTGCTAAAATGTATTAGATTGTTCACCCCTTTCGGTCAAAGTTGAAGTTCCATCTCAGGAAAGGCTATAGTAAGCGTTGTTTTAGGGCCGGAAATATCGTTTATGGTTTCATTGAGTGCAGTGATCCACATGAAAGAACAAGATCTTAATCAATGGACTGCTACTTAAATCACTGACCGTTCAGAAAGTTTTAAAAACAACAAAACCGCTAACTAATCAACTAATTTCCTTTTCTAGCTGATTTTGAGCAGGTCTTTTCAATTAAAAATAATATGGAAAGGCATGCATGATTGAAGTTTATGTTCTGGCTAGCTGTGACTTATTGCATATTTTTCTATTCGCCCACACTAAGCAGCCATGCAGTAATGGTGTAATCCACCATGACAAACTACTTGATAGAGAATTAGCTGACAGAGAAATGACTTATTGTACAGTATAACCCATTGTATGCTCGGGATGGCACATGTTTGACTATGATACAAAATACGCATCAGTCTATAAAATAAACTGCACGTCTTGAACTTAATATTACTTTTAGACAATGAATCAGTACATGTGTCCCGCCATAGCGGAAACTTCTATTTGCAGATTTTTCGAAACTTTTATTTGCAGATTTTAGAAGTATTTTTAAAAACCTTGTTTTTAAACCCCGAGTTTTACTTCAGTCCTACCGCACTAGAACTGGAAGCAGTCAGCCTTGAACTAGCGATGCCATCAGAGTTATTAAACTCGGTTTTACCAGCAAGCACATTTCAAATACCGGCATGCACTGGCCGAGTGCCATCAAAGTGTCAAACTTTTCCAAGTGAATTTTCAATCATTATGCATTATAAACCTCATTAATTTGCGATATTGAAGTTTTTATTTGTCTCTTTTTGCAGCCCACTGTACGTCCCTTGGGTCTTGTTCTTAATGCAAGTGAATAATTTAAATGACTTATCAGTGTGGGCGGTAGTGACCGGCAAACAATTGAACCGATGGTCCAAAAAATATATAAAACACTCTGTTTCTTTAGACTGGTAATTACACTCGGGCTGCATGCGGATAACAAGTAGCACTACCAGCAATCCAGAACCAAGCTGTTTGTAACGAGTCATGGACTCAGACAACCTTTGGCAAAGTGAAACGACTCTGGACTTTTTTCCAGGTAAATAAGTTGCCAAATTCTACCACATGTAATGTAATGAGTTTAAAAATTATTGGAATGTTTTTTGGGGAGGTGTTTTAAAATTATGCTATTACACGACCAAGGGTCAGTTCACAAACTGTATGCACATTTTGTAAACATATCTATTTTGTTATAGAAAGAGTTTTTAAACTAGTAAGTTGTAGGTGAAGAAACGTAGCAAAATCTTTGCAAGGTTTTTTAGACTCGACTGGTTTAGGTATTTTAATTTATCCATCTACGTAAGTCAATTGTCAACGTGTGAATAAAATCATATCATTCTAGTAGTATAGTTCTATGTGAGTCTGTTTTTTTTTTTTTTGCAGGAAAGTCTAATGTTAAGCTTAGCTAGTTTTCACAGTTCACTAATAGTGGGTATAGCAGTAATTTGGATATCGGTGGGTCAGTACGATGTGGAGCAGTGGTTCTCTTTGAAATTTTGAAGTGGATTAGTTCTGGACTTTAAAACCCAGCCTCTTTTCCAACACAAAGAACAACCAAATCAACCAACACATCCTTCTTTGAATTATTTAACGCGAGCTAGCCCTTTCTAATCGATGATATTTATTTGTATTGCTATTTGTTTAGTTTAACATAGGACTTTAGTAACATTCTTTAAGTAGTCCTACATTAGTCGATCAAAGGATAAGATACTCATTATTTCTTCGCTCAATGAACCATGTCCTCATTAACTTATAGTTCACTGAGACGTGGAGTTGCTATGACGACTTACACAAACTTTGCTCGATCTTAAAACGAGAAAGTAAAAAAATGGTCCTGTTTCCAATAGTATGCACGCACTATTTCAGCGAAGTAAAACTAAGTGTTATAGCTGAGAAACAAAGGCAAGAGCTTTTTTTGAATAGTGAATTTTTACATATTCAAAAACTACAAACACTCATTGAATAGCAAATAAATGGACGTACATTGAGGTATTTTGTTATGGTTTTGTCAACCAACCATTGTTATTTGAACAAAGAAATTAAAAAATGTATTCGTCAAAAATGGTTGACAAATTAGCACCACAATATTGTAACAACAAAGTCTATACAAACATCTAAAAGTAAAAGCTGAGACCGCGCGGAGGATCATGGCAAATATTTACTAGTAAAGCCTTTAATTTGAGTCAGTGCTCACTGAAGGTGAACTAGAGATTCGAAATTTATCAGATATTTACTGTTCAACTTTCTGAATACTTTGATTATTATCATGTCTCGCATGGTACATGCCCATAATGGCTATAAATTAAATATTACAATATATTTGTTCTACTGTGTTTTTTTTTTACTTGGGGACTAGTACAGCTAGCTCGTTTATTTTCGGAATGGGTCGAGACGAGTATATGTCTTGCTAATATTATAATCATTTTTATTTGCTTGTTTTTTTCTAGTAGTATTTGTAATTTTTTTTATTTTATCAGTTTTAGATGTGTTCCATCACGGATCAATCAGCGACGGCGATGAAACCGACCTGAGTTCCCCGTCATCTTGTAGCACACCAACTGATGGGCTGGATTCCTTCATATTTGATATCCCAGAGCTTATGCTACCAGCCTCGTCTTCACCTATTGATACCTATACCAGGAACAGAGTTGATCCAGCAAGCTTGAGCTTTAGTGAACCAAACAGCTACGAACGAACAAGTACAAATAATAATGATGGAGAAGAAATCAGCTTTAAACAAACACTGCGCAAGCACAGTATTCCTGATCAAAAGAAAGACGAGAAGTACTGGAAACGAAGATTGAGGAATAACAAATCGGCGAAAAAATCCCGTGAGGCAAAGCGCACCCAAGATGACGTCGTCAAAAACAGAATGTCGTTTTTGGAGACGGAGAACAACCAATTGAAGATGCTTGTATCAAAATTATTGACGGAAAGAAATAACTTTTATCAGAATACACCTTATTGGTCGTGTTATAAACAATGAAATCATGAGACAGTATAAACAAGTGGAACTGAATACTAAGTATTTGACCTCTCTCTCTCTCTCTCTAATGACGTCACATCGTCGCTAAATATCAACAGTTTTAAATGAAAAATGTAAAAACGAGTGTTTGCTTTCAGTTTGCTTTTCGTGTCTTTGTTGCTGGTAGTCATTTGTTAAATGCCAATAAAGAGCGACAAATAGTCGATAGAGTATCATTCTCGTTATATTACCATGTAGTTTGCCGTATAATTTAATCAATGTATATGTACAGCTATAATTGCAATAACATTGTCATATAAAAAAGAAAATTGCAAAATAGGAATTAATTAAAAGACAAAAGCAGATTACTCAAGCTGAACTTCTTCTTTTGTCTTTTAATTAATTCCTATTTTGTAATTTTCTTTTTTATATGACAATGTTATTGCAATTAGGTGTATATTCGATTTCATGTTATAATGTCACGGTATTGTGCAGTGTAAATGTTGAGAATTGTCCTAGTTTTGTATATATAGTAGTTGAGGGGCCGGTATGTTAATTTTTTGAGAATAAAGTTTCTCTTAGTCCGCCATAACCTTTTGATATGTATTTATTTATTCATTTAAAGTTGTTATATATATGTATATTAATATAACAAACTGTTCGGTGTTCTCGGGCCCGACTAAGGCTCGTGTTATCCCGGCCAAAGAACATCAGCCGGCTAGGTGAATATCGAGCAACTGAATAACCGAGACAGAGGCGAGGTTACTATTCACCGATAGGCTTCGAGGCCGGAGGAGAACAATTGTTTTAGAATTTAGTAGGTATACACAAGTGATTATTTCCAAAATAAACATATACATAGCCTTTAGTGTACTTTACTGATAGAAAACTATTTATATCTTACTTGATGGAATCCGCTCCCAGATTTTTTCGCGTCTAAAAAGCCGTTAAGGGTTGAAAATATTTGTGTTCCTTTTAGGTTTCTAACTCAAAAGAACGTGGCTCTGTACCTTGGGCTTTGGTACTATAAAAATTAGATTGATTAGCACAAACAATATCGCATGTAAACAAGACTTTTAATCGGGTTTTAATTTATAGCCTTTTAAAAATTGCCCGCGATCAATGCGGGCTTCCTGTGGTAATAGCGGTATGCTTATTTCTTCAGTTTATCATTCCTCGGATCATTTGGCAGCGATAAAATGATCTTGCAATTTTAATATGTGACTTCAAACCACAACATCCTGAAACTTAAGTGACAATGGAAACGATTGTGACAGTGGACATGATTGCGTTTGCAGAAGAATAGCATTCAGGCTCTCACTTAGTAGTTTCAGCTTGATAGGGAGTTTTTATTAAAGTTAAATATTTCTTACCATTTCGTTTTCCATCTAAGATATTTTTCAATTTTAGTCGAATTTTAAACGAATGAGAGACTCAATAAAATAGGAATTTTAAGAGCAATTATGAATAAAAATTAACTTGTGTAGAAACTATGTTTTGGAATACCTGTTTTGAAATCAAGTTTGTATCAACTGCTCGCTCTGTCACACACCGACTCGTAAACAACGATTTTTGCAACTCAAACTTCCTATTGTCACTCTGAAAAACAAACTTGTTTGTTAACTCTTTCTTCTAAAATGATTATTTCGAAATATTGAAGAGTTTTTATGCCAATTTGTTTCAAAACAGCCAACATTAATTTTACACATACCAAGAAGGTTTTTTACTGGCGACGCGAAATATCTCAGTAAAACTACTTTCACGTTATTTTTTGTGAAATCCTCGCTATCTGATTGGTCGTTTTGTAGCTGTCCGCCAAAAGCGGAAGATCACATGTTTCTAGTGGGAGATGGGTAAGTTTCTGATATTTCACACTTCTCTAGTTTTGTGATATTTTACTTGCTTAACGATTGAAAATTTGCATTTGTGTACTTTTTAAATACTTTCCGTGCTGAAGTTTTATTATGATGTTTCATTTTTTGTATTTGCTCAAAAAAATTAATAAGATATTTTTTGGACTTTACAGTCCCCCACTGGGGGTGGATTTGTGAATCTAGTCAGACCGGTAGTTTTGTGTTGAGAACCAGTCTTCGCGTGGTTGGCAATCTTGTTCATGACTTAACTCGTTTTTCTGGAGGAACAAGATGTGGAAAATACTATTTAAGGTCATCGAAAGACACATAAAAGTATAACAAAACAAACTGTCGTTATTATCTTGGATCACTGTGGAGCGTTTGTTCATTGAAGAAGAATTTTACATGTTGTATCGCCAACAAACCACATCGCAAGTGAAAGTTTTCATGTGTGGCACTCCCAACCGTCTTCTCATATTGAAAGAGATGAATATGGTAGTTTGTAACAAAAAACCTGGATATATTTCATTTGGGAGCGATAAATCTTCTACTCCTTTACTAAATCAACTAAGGGACAAAGGTAGAAAGCGTTCAATTCTTGATGCTTTTGGTGAAACAGCCGATGCACTTGATCATCTGAAACTATCTCCTCGAGCGAAGAAAGTCGTTCGGCGACCACCACCTGTATTAACTGTTTATGTACGGAAAGAAAATGAAAAAGCTTATAATGCTATATTTATGGAGACTGTGACTCTAGACCATTTTAAAGAAGCAGTTTCGTTACGCTATGGACTTAAAGGAACATCGATACGAAAAGTTGCGTTACGGAGCAAATCTGGGTAAGTTTAATCTTTATTATAAGGGATAATTTGTCTAAAAGTATCATTTTTAACTCATATTACTCTACAAATGTCGAAACTATACATCCTCTGCTTGGAGTATTACTCGTATGCAAGTAGCTTGTAATATTTTGCAATAGTTCCGTCTGATCAGTCATAAGTAATTTTAAACTCATTCTCATCTATTGGGTTGATAAAGTAACCGTCTTTAATTGTACACCATAGGTTTGTTTGGTACAACAGTCTTTATAGGGATGAGAAAATCGCAGTTTCTGTTTAGTTTTCAACGTTTATGTTAGCAATAATTCTTCGTATGTTTGTATATATAAATTTGCATGACAACAATCATTTGGCTTGTGGCATGAGATTATTGTGTTTCTCGTATGGAAGTTCGGTAATAAGTTTTAAGGATCAGGGGTATAAAAACAACAAACATGGAAGTTATCAGTTAATTTGAAACATCTATGAATCGTGTTAGAATCACGGAACTATGTCACGTTCCGGCTTAGCCTATATGTCAAAACCGGGGTCAAAACCAGATATGCAAAGTCGTCAAACCAGTTCGACTGGAATGACGGAGCTTGCGTTGCACAATTATTACAGCCAAAGTGCTATACAATTATACATTTTCTTTATGGTTCTTCAAAAAATTAAACTTTCTAACAATTAGGGTTTTTTCTTTGCTTGTGTGAAATTTGCTTATGTTTTTATTGGATTTGGTGTTTTTTTTAGTACACGAACTTTGTGGTCACGCAATCTTTTGCCCTAATGATAGCACGCTACATCATCTTGTAAAATGGTTATGTCAACACCTCGTTGCTCTAACATGATATATCAGGCCAAAGTCCTTTGTTTTTCCTAAATATGGTGTATTTCCTAAATATGGTCAGCTTTGGAATTGAAACATTTCTGATGAAATATATAAGGGGTATTTCCCAATTGCTTCTCAATTGTTATTGTGTTGAGCAATAATTGTTTTCCTCAAGAAACATAGTGTTGTTTTTATCTTTAGTCCTCATGTATGAAGATTGCAATAATACATTGTAAAGCTAAAAATGATTCACATTAAAGACCCAGCCTTTGTGACTGTCTAGCATCCATTTTGGTGATGTTGAAAATGCAAGAAGCAACTAGTTGTTGTCTCAATATGTTTCCATTGGCCTTGTATACTGAATTTGATTCTTTCACGCCAAATGAAAGATCAATTTATCTGAATTTTCTTTGAAACAAATATTTTTTCAATTTCTGTGATTATTTGTGTGATAACTTAAAAGAATGTTGATGGTGAATCCATTAAGATTTCTAGAAAGACCTTGTTTGCCCTGTTTTGGTCTGTCGTTACACTTCGTTCATTGTTATTTCAACATTTTACTGAAATGTGTCATGTGTCCTGTTCCAAAGACTGCCAGCTAGAAATCATATGTTTACTTTGTGTCTGGCAGCCGACTTTGGCAATAGATAGATCAATAGTGTAGATGAAAAAAATGCTGAATTCTTGTGCCACTCAAATTGTGTAGTTCCAGAAAATATCCATACCCCCCCCCACGGAGGGTCACAGAAATTCCGAGGGGTAGGGGGGTCTAAAAGTGGAAAATTTCCGAGGGAGAGGGGGGTATAAAAACGTATTTTTCCAGAGGGTTACAAGAGATACGTATAGTACCGTAATTCGCTATCGGTAACAGGAAACTAAACCAAAGAAATACTCTTGCTATTAAAGTGCATCTGAAATTGCTTGTTGTAAAGCTTCCAAGATTTTCCAGGCATTTATTTCAACACTTTGTCTCTCTAAGTTGCATTTCTTGCTTCGAGCAAGACAAAATGGCGGCCAAGTCGTTCCCAGTCCCTCTAATTGCGCCTTACCGTTCACGTGTCAAATGTCACGTAACGCACCAGTGTAGTGTTGTTTAGCTCGCAAAAGGACCCAAAAGCACTGTAAAAACATGACATTTTAACTGTTAAAAAAGGCAAGAACATATTCTGAAAGTATTTAACCGTTTTTTGCTATAAATCGCGATCTCTGATGTAAGTTTGTGACACATAAACTGTGCTCGTGTGAGACCCACGGCGGTGGCGCCAGGACGCTTTTCACGATATTTTCAAAAATAAACTGGCTAAATTTGCAAGATTTATCTTCAAACTGGTTGGTACCTCCAAGAAAATAATCATGCACAGTAACTTACAAAATCAGAAGCCGAAAATCAAATGTTTTTTACTTTTTTGTGGCTACGTAATAACAACAAAAATTGTGCCATTAATTAACGCCTTTGTCCGCGAATTATAGACATAAAAAGCGTTTTAGGTATGAATTTGAGGTTTTCCAGGGGGTATTAAAGCAAGTGGGAAAATTATGGAAATTCCAGGGGGTAGGGGGGTCTTTGGAAGACCCTCTGGAATGGAAATTCCAGGGGGTAGGGGGGTCTAAAAATAAAAAACCCTCCGTGGGGGAGGTATGGATATTTTCTGGAACTACACATTGTGAGCTCAAATAAATAATTCTCAAAGAAACTTATATGGCACTTGTCACGACTAGAAGTACTTTTAAGACAAGCTTATTGAAATCCCATGTTTGTCTAAAAGATTCAAATGGATTTTTAGAATCATAAGTAAAAGTACATGCCGGACAACATGTCTCAAAGACAATTATAAGTTATAGGCCTAAAATAGGTTTCACTTTGCATTACTGGTTTCAAAATATGAAATTTCCATGATTAGATTTCAAAAGTTTTCCATAAAGTTTTAAAAATATACAGCTATAGACGACTTTCATAAATGGCTGCCACTAATTATCATTAAATTTTGAGAGACAGTTCTAATTGACCTTTCTGGGTCTGAGTGCAGACAAACATGACTGATGTTCTCTGCAGTCATGATTCAAAAGTTGCATGTGCTATTAGTAGACCTTTGACCTGCCATCATGCATGCTAATATTGAAACCAGAAATACTAGACTGATGACTACTGCTGTATCATTTAGAAATTGCCACATGACTGTCCTGCACACATGTCATTTCCTTTGATGGTTTGACTTATGTCAGCTGTTTGTCATGCAACTGTGTATATTTTGTGCATTCATATAACTTAAACACTTTTACAGTCAAACCAGCTGATGCATTCCTCATATAGATAAATCAGATCTTCTAACATTAATAAATTTAAATCTACATTTGTTTTAAAAATTGTGCATAAATGAATCAAAAGTTTTGAATTTCAAAATGCAGACTTCAACTGTCAACAAATAATGGTCTTGAAATTAGGATCAGTGTTTTAATAATAACAATAATAATAATAATAATAATAATAATAATAATAATAATAATAATAATAATAATAATAATAATAATAATAATAATAATAATAAACTTTATTTAAAGAAGGTTAAACAAACACTTACAAAGTGCACCAGTTTAGCAAAAGCTAATCTTCCACTGGGCCTTCTGGCAAATTTAATATTAAACTGATAATGCTAATATAATAATAAAGCTAATCTTCCACTGGGCCTTCTGGCAAATTTAATATTAACCTGATAATGCTAATATAATAATAAAATGTTAAGAAAGTATTTATAACAATATTTCTGTAACTAAACTAGGTTTAGCAAGTTTCTGCTGTTCCAAAAATCCATTGAAAGTAATGTTTTGATTTGAGGCTGTTTATGAAATATACAAAATTCGATTCATTTATGCAAATTTCAAAACAAATAAGAAATTTTGATCAACAAATTCAATCTTCTAACCTAGATAGGAACACATGAGCTGGATTGACTGTAACCTGGTTGATGATTGTATTCATATGTATTTCTAGTTTTTGCTGTGTTGTTCAAGAGGTTTCTTAGACGTTTACTATCAATAACATTTGGTTTGTTGTACTAATTGTTATTTTGCTCTCGTCTATTAGTTAAGACTCTTTATTGTATAGCAATATTACAGTGTTTTATAGGGATTTCGCACACTGATAAAAATCATATCACGTATGTGTCCAGTGTTGATATTTCTATTTATCACACATCTCTATGTTTTCAACATTTGAAATAATTTCTTGATTTAAAACGCTGTGTGTTATATAATAAACAGATTAATACATGGGCGTTTATTTTATGTTATATTATTATATGTATTAATATATTTCCATATCATATCATTGCATTACATTACCACATTACATTACCACATTACATTACATTTAACGACATTACATTACATTACCACATAACATTACATTACCACATTACATTACATTACCACATAACATTACATTACCACATTACATTACATTACCACATTACATTACATTGCAATGTACTTTTTTTTATCATGATTGATCACTGGATTACTCTGACTGACACAAGACTAGAAATAACACATCAACTCCACTGATACATCTATTTCAAAAATCGTTGTCGCAGCCAAAGCTACAGTCCACACTCTTAATTAAAGCCTGCAAAGGATGCCGGTTACATGGACTTAATTTGACTGATTTATTGCATGTTGTTTGAAGTAATATTTGTATATATATCTACCACAGCAACAACTTGTTATGGGCGCATATTACACAAACACATACAATCAAAATATTCTATGAATAAATCTATAACAAGAGACAAAATACCGACATCCTTTGCAGACTTTAGAGTGTGGACTGTGGCTTTGTTTGCAACAACGATTTTTTTTTTAAATAGGTGTATAAACCACTTGAGGAATAATTGTGTGTAATTCAGCTTTTTTGTGTTATCCAATGTCTAACCAGGATTTCTTATTTGTTTCAGTGTTGACAAGGAATTAGATGAACAATGCTTAAAAACATTTGTTGATGAAGATGATTTTATAATATCCTTGGTTTACGACAATGTGGATGGTATCTGTGACATTATTCTAGTCAGCAGTAGCTGACATTAGTAGTTTTAATAAGGAAATATAGTTTAATATACAGTAGTCTATTCTTCAGACGATAGTTCAGTCATGTGTTCCAATACCCAATCATTAATTTATGCTTCTTAGATATCAAATGAAGCTTTCTGAGGTTATTATGCTTTTGCTGTGGTTTTTCTATATTCTGTGAAACCCCAACCACCAAAATGGTGTAATTAATCCAACCTGTAGACAAACAACTTGAACAAAAACCAACATACTAAGAAAACTCATTAAGAAACCAAGAAAATGCATACCTTGTAGGCAGATAGACAATAAAAGGAAGTTTGTAACACTCTGATAGTTTATTTCTATGACATTTTGAGCGGTAGCCATTTTTTGAGCTAAACAAGACAGCTAAAGCCCTGGGCAAATGGCTTCAACATTTGTTTGATTTTGTTCAATGGCAATGTTGAAGCGGTTTGGCACCCTCTTTCAGATTTGCTGTAAGCTTTCATTTTTGGTCCTTTGCTTTTGCAACTGTAGCTAGTGAAATGACACTATAATTATTTCTTTTTGCATTTGAATGTTTTGGATTTTAATTCTTGTTTATTTGTACACAGCTGCTGTTTTGGTAGTTTACTCCAGCATATTGATAGTGACTAGAGATTATTGTAAGCATAATAGGCTACTCTTATAATAATTATTATAATTATTGCTAGTGTGGAAATGCCAACTTACACATCATATACAAAAGAGTCGTGCTCAAGAACTTTTACATAAATTTGTTTTTGGCCCAAAGTAATCAATTTGACAGTATTATAGCAATTTTTGTATCATGACTAGGAAATAGGAAGTTTTATTTTGGATTTTTGTGACAATAAATTTGAAGGTGGAACTTACATCAAATTAACTAACAAGTTTACATAAGCTCCACAAAGTTGATTGACAGTTTGGAAAAGACTATAATCCAGCAAAAAGTTTGAAATAGCAGGTCCTGATACAACTATTTTCGCTGTAATTAACACTCTTTCCCTGGGTATTGTTGGCATTTTTACTCTAATTTGGTTTCTTTAGCATTGTCACTGATATACACCTTAAGTTATTTTATATATTTCACTTTAGCTAATATATGAAATTTGATAACACCTTAAAAAATGTTGACTTAACTTTACTGACGTTTCAAGCTTTAGCCCTTCGTCAAAGTAATGCTTCTTTTACTCCGACAAAGTGCTAAAGTTAGAAATGCCAGTAAAGTTAAGTCAACATTTTTTACAGTGTTATAACATTTCATTATATTACCTATCATTTATATCAAACATTGACACAGCATAAACTAGTTACCATTAATACATTTCATTTTGTTAAGTTTCACTATTGATGATCAGTAAATTACACTAATAGAGTGATGATTTTTACCCATAAATACTGTTTGAAATTAGACAAGCGTGGCTAAAAATAACTAGGAGTGAGTGTGAGTTTATTTTGTATTTATGGATATTTGGATTGCCTTACAAGGATCATGGTTTTTATCATTTGACTTAATTATGGGTAAAATATCAGCATTCCAATAGCTATGTTTTTCTTCTTCTATCCAATTCAGTATCAAATTGTATCAGGAAAGCTCAATCCAGATGAAATTGACATCGTAGTTTGTTGATTCAGCTTGACCAGTCCCTTGATAACAGTAGCAATTTCAAGTGACTCTTTTTCAGTTTGTAAATCAGTCAATACTCCAGTTTTATGTTATCTAGCACCGCTGTACAATCTTGATTCGAAGAAAATATAAATGTGTTTTCTATTGTTGAGTTGTGGTATTTCCCTGTGCTTGGCTTGGAATTTGTGTTTATTTTAACAGAATATCGAGGCTTAGCCTGTGCAAATGCACCTTTTGTCAAATAGTACAGAGGTGCTAGATAACTTGAAACTGGAATAAACAAAGATGAGACTGTTTTATGCTAACTAACTTTCAGAACTCATTTTAGAAATACTTATGCACCTTACGTTTTGTCACCTGAGCAAACTCAGTACTTCATCGATATATCGAATATCGAATTTACAGCTGAACTGGGTTTAGCTTTCCTGGTGACTATACTAAGGCTTTGTTTTAGCTTGTGTGGGTATACTAGATTGCAAACAACCTGAATTTATTAATTTAGAATTGAAGAAACTGAATTTTGTTTGATATTTTTGCAAATAGTTTTATATACATTATTGCTTCCATTATTTTTATTTTTGACAAAAAGATTCATTTGGCTTGCCATCTAGTTAACCTCATATTCTTTTGTTCTTATTCAATAGCCTGTGAACATTTGTGATAGAATGGATTTAGAGTTGCTAAACAGCTAGACTTGGAGGTGCTCCAAGTCTTGCTCGTTAAATTTTCAGTTGATTGGGGTTCCTGTGTTTTCCGATTTGATTTTCAGAAAACACAGGAACCCCAATCAACTGAAAATTTAATGAGCGAGACTTGGAGCAAGTCTTCTAAACAGCTAAATTGTGAACTGCTACGTATGCTAGACACGCCTTATACTTTTGTTAAATTATGATTTTAATGAAGCCATACAATTCATTATTGCTTTAATGGCATTGAATAAGATTTCCACATGACGTATGTAAATATTTTATATAGAAAAGACTATTTAAGACTAGAAAAATATTGTCTAGACTCAGTCTAGTCTGGAAATATATATTTTGAAGAATAAAGATTTCAAGTGAAATTTTGTTGTATTATTTCAATGGACTAATGTGGCTTATTTGTATATGAACATTGAAATACAGATAAATCACTGGCCATTTGAAATGAAATGGAGGAATATTTCAAGAGGGAAGTTGACTGATTTATCCATACCAGCGGTCTTAACCTTGTGCTATCATAATTAGGTTTTATTCCCATAAGTTTTACTGTGTGACTCGCTGTACCATAGTCACTTACAAAAACTATTGATGAATTTTTGACATTTAACATTTTTTCATCTCAATGGACCAATCATGTACAAGTTTATATCGACAAGTCTGCTTAGTCTTTGCCTGTCGATATAAACTTGTACCTGATTGGTACCCAGAGATGAAAAAAATGTCAAAATAATGTCAAAAATTCATCAAAAGTTTTTGTAAGTGACTACGGTACGGCGAGTCGCACAGTGATTATTTTCCTTTTCAGTTGTTTGTGTGTTACAGTGATCTCTCCCTTGCTATATATCTTTACTTCCACCATTAAACCCTCCCCAATCCCGTTTTAAATTAATTACTTTATTATAGCTATCAATATTTGTATACTTACACCTAGTTGCAAGAAGGTTGTCACTTGAAAAAAGAGCATTTATAAGTAATTTACAAAGAAAGGAATAACAAAAGATAGAGTTCGGATTGGGTTATCTTGTTTTGTTTTTCAATTGATTCCTGTCCCACTTTAAAAAAGTCAGGACAACGTTCTTGAAATAAGATAGCTTTCTAAATTTAGAGTTTTTTTTGGAAAAATCGGGTTTTGGGGTTCCTGTGTTTCTCGGGGTATCAAGACAACACAGGAGCCCCAAAATCCGATTTTTCCCAAAACCCGGTGTAAATTTGGTACTCCTTCTTAGTGCGTCGATATATAAATGATAGATATAGACAAAATGCCAATATGGCTACCAATGACTTAATAGAAACCTGATCAGTAAAAAGCACCACCATCAGAAAAAGCAAGTAAATATAGAATTGAACTTGGCTCCTTTGCAGGAAGACTTGCCAACAAATGATTTTTACCCGAAATAAAGGCGTTCCAAGCTTTTGAAACGAGCGAGAAATGGAACCAGGCAAAAAGGAGGCAAAGGGGAAGAAACTGGAAGGGCATTTATATTCCTTCTTCTCAGTCTCCCTGCCCCTCCACTTCTTGTTGTCCTCTCTCGATTCTCTTCGCGCCAAAGCCTGGAGGGCCTAATTATGACGTACGTTGTCAAAGCGACTTTCCGAAAAGGGAACCTTCCAGATACAATTAGACAATTCATCAGAACTATATTTGTTACCCAATAATAACATTAAAGTTATGACGTCAAATCATAATCTATTCTGTAGAATATAAAGCTTTTCTATAATAAAGGTACACACTGCCAGCAGCCTGAGGGAGTTTGTCTCGGTCTTGTAACCCTTAGCGGAAGAGCGAGACAAATTTCCTATGTATAGCTCCTGCTATATAGACTATATAGCAGGGTATTTATACTTTTCTAATCGTATATAATTTCATACATATTTTTTTTACTATAGTCTTTCATTATCTTTATTTATCATTGCTATTAATTGTTTGTATTTAGTCATTTTAGATAAATTTAGTATAATTTGTTATTTAGTTGACGTCACCTAAAATAGATTACTAAAGTGCATGTGTTTCACAGGTTAAAGAACACAAAAAAATCCGCATGTGCAGTGCGTTTTTCACCCGTGTCGTGCGTCGAAATATACCCTGCGAGCAGAGAAGGTAAGAGAAAGAAATCTCTGCGCGAAGGGTAGTCGAAATAATGAAGCCAGACACTAATATAAAAACGGCTGCGAGGGAGACTAATATATAAACAACTGAGATATAAAAATAGCAATTTACATCCTCAATTATTTTAAAACTCTGCACAGCGAGTGCCGGTAAGGCGGGGGCGAGAGCCCCTGCATAAAAAATCCGATGCTCTACCGATTGGGCCAAAGGAATCGAGTACCCCCCAGGGTAATTTAGACCATCGAAGACGAGCGATCCATATCCCGAGTGACCAGCCTTTCCATTTTTAAGTACAGGTGGGCAAACATTAAAAAAATGCTCTAAAACGTTCAAAAACTACCCAGACAACACAGGATTGAAATATGTTAAAAAAATTTATTTCAATAAAAAAATACGGATTTTTTCCTCACACATATCTCTATTGTAAAAGTGAATTGCTTGGGACTGTGCCACCACAGGTAGCCCAGTAATGAATAGCCTGGGTTTCCTGTGGTATAGCCAGGCTACGCAGGCTACCTGTGGCAATGAGTGTTATATAACAAGTCTCGTGTACACGTGACCTTGAAACTATCTAACAAAACATGGAAATTACATGCACAACAGCAAAAATAGAACTATCCTTGACGTTTTGTAGTTGTTATGCATCAAGTGGATGAGTTATTTTTCTGAAAACGCCAGTATAATTCGCTCTTTTCATTGTGTTTGTGTAGGTTGTTATGTAATAATGGAATAGTGGCCGCGTGACTTGGTCATCTCGTCAACCAATCAAACAACAGAAATGAAGCAAATAACACTATTAAACAATCGTGCTGGCATCGACAGTCAGTAAAATCATGAATTCGGGAAGAAGTATTTCGCCATCACCCTCAAATTCTTACTTATGTAAGTATGATTCATATAAGAAAAAGCTTATATTGACAAAGTCAGAGAAAGGATTGTATTGTGCATGTGTATGTAACCAATATATCCAGTTCACGGATTTGTCATTTGTCAACTCGTACATGGTTTTGCAGACACGTTTGTGAAAAATCGCTGAACAGTTAACCCAGTGAAAATGTTCTTTCTTCATATAAATCTCTGTTCACACGGGACCGCGCTAAACGTGCAATAATTTTGAACGCCTAACCGGTCAAATATTCGACTTGCAAAATCGAGGACGATTTTTTTGCCGGCCCGGTCAAATAGTTGACCGGTACCGTGTAAACAGTTTGACCGGTCAAAAATTCGTCCGGTACCGTGTAAACGTAGCCATGAACAGCCCAGTGCGCATTAGCAGATGTTAAAACCACTGACAAACTTGACAATTGCCCGGTTCTGATGGTCTCGTCTGAACAGAACGAAAATTTTGACCGTTTCTATGTGAACAACATGTCCTGATCGATCTTTTGACCGGTCAAAAATTCGTCCGGTACCGTGTAAACGTAGCCTTATACATATATATTTTTAGTGAATTGTCTTGGGTTTTTTTTTGCAGCTGACGACAGCGATATGTCAAATGACAGTGGTATTGACTCGGGAGGTAGCCTCCCCCCAGATTATATGGATATTGATGAATTCCTAGTGGCAACTGGCGTCAAAATACCTTCTGTGAAAGGTTTTTCCACAGCCAATGTTCGACAAAAATATAAAACAATTCCTGGCAATGATGCCTTACAACATGACCAGAGTAATGTTGCGGAGGGTATAATAAAGAAAAACTCACAGTCAAAAAATAAGGAACAAAAAACTGAATTAACAGAAAAAACTGTACAAAAACCTTCATCAGAAGATCAGATTTCAAAAGAGGATGAAGACAGTTATGAATACAAATATAATCCTCTACCTATGAAGAAAAAAGCTAAAAGGCAGTTTATAAATGATGGTGAAAAGGACGACAAATATTGGAAAAGAAGAAAGCGGAATAATGAAGCTGCAAGACGGTCTAGAGATATGAGACGGCAAAGAGAAATTGAAATATCAAAGATGTGGAAAGACCTTGAAAGAGAAAATGAACGTTTGAAAGATGAACTTCAAAAACTAAAGGACAAAGCTAATGATCTGGAAAAACAACTCATGGAAAAACAAAAATAATCAATGGTTTTATTTATGTACATAATTTATATAACAGGAAAACCACCAAGCTAGTTTTTGAGGTATCAAGATTTTGTATCCAAATACCTATTTTAAGGTTGTCCTTGATATTAGATGATGTGCATGCTCCATTTTCAAGAACAAGGGATAATGAGAAGCTGAGTACTTGCACTATTTTATGTCCAATAAAATAAAACCCAAAATAAGTTTTTCCGTTTTCATTTTAGAAACCTCAAGAATTCTATCTAAAGATAAAAAGGTCAAAAAAGTAATTTGTGATTTATTTTAGCTGGCATAATATAGTGCACAGGCTCAATTTCCCATCATCCTTGTCTTGAAAATTGCACTTGTGTACATCGATCGCCTTTTAGGAAAAAACTTTGTGACATACTCCACACTGCATATTGCTGAGTGGCCAAATATTCAATCCTACCAAAAATAATTAGAATAAGTTATGCAAAGTATAAAAAAAAACACTCAACAATGATTGGTCACAGAACTATTTGATTATCACCTAACGTGTGTATTTATTCTTAAACAATGATTATGGACGATAGGTAATATAATGAAATTTGTAACTAAAAAATATTGACTTAACTTTACTGACGTTTCGAGCTATAGCCCTTTGTCGGAGTAAAAATTATTATAGACCATAATTCTTGAACGTCATCAAAAACTCAAAATATAAAGACATTTTTAAAATATGTTTTAGAAATCAGTGATGGAAGTCACAGGAAAAAGTTTGGACCATTTATACAAAACAAAAATCTTTGTTGCAATAAAAACTACAGTCAAAACCTACAGAAGATGTTTATATTTTTGATTGTGCATTATATGACCATAAGTGATTGGTTATGAAACAAATATGTCTCAAAACAGTGTGTAATAAATCAGCAATTTCTTTCATTCCTTTCATGTTACTGGCATCCTTTGCAGTGGGAGCCAGTTGGCTGTGACAAGGATTTTTCCCGGGGGGTGTACTCCCTTTGTCGAAGTGGTAGGGGTGATCGGCGTACCTTTTAGGGTTAAAAATATTTCCTGTACGTACCTTTTAGGGTCCTGGCTCAAAAATAAGTTACGCAACATGATTCCATACCCGTAAGGGTCATTTTTACTCTGCTTTGTTGCTAGAAGTCAGGCTAAAAGTAAGCTTGGCTGGCAAGAACATCGCACAGCCGTACCTTTTAGGGGTTGAAATCAACAAGGCTTTATCAGTTATTTTTGTTTGTGCGTACCTTTTAGGGGTCGTTTCCAAAACCTCCGCCGATCACCCCTACCACTTAGACAAAGGGAGAACCCCCCCCCGGGGGATTTTTGAAACAAGAATATATTTGACAATGATGCAGTGGATTCTGAAATGTTGCTAGTTAAGGTGGCTCGACTGAGTATTTTTGAAGGGCCACCGTCGCTGTTTGATCGCAAAGTACGTCGCGCGTAGAAAAATAATTTCAAATTAATTTCCATAGCGAGTTCAGGCATAGACCAGGTGGTGTACGACACGGACCATGTGATCTCAATTGGCCAATCGTAAGCCCGATCAAAGTGCAGCCGGCAAATTGAGGCTATGTGACCGGATGTGAGAGAAAACCTCAAAAAAATGATATTTTTTTACAATTATTTGTCTTCTTACTTGGAGAGAATGGGTATTGAAGTACCTTGATCCGATATGACAAGTTTAGCGTAAAGGTATGTTATATTTTTGTATTTTTTTTGTTGAGAAACGTGAAAGGTCACGAACTGATTTGTTTACATTAACCGTATTTTTGTTGGTCAAAACTATCTCTTTTACCGGAAAAATCGAAGAGGTCCTTTACTTTTCGTCTCACCATGTTGTTAACTGAATAATTCTCTTTTTAAAAATCATGATGGACCCGGATGGACCTCTTCTAGTTTTTGAGATATTTTGGTTTGAAGTTGGGTAATTATTCATACAGATACCGATTCGTGATATGCCGAAGAGATGCTTTTGCTAATTTAATTGTCATTTTTATTGTTGTTTTTTTACGTTTGATAATCCATATGTTCATTTGCTTGAAATCCCAGTTGCTCAGTATAATATTTTTACTTTATTAAAATAGAAAAGAATCATCAAGAAGAGTTGGCAGGAGGAAGAATATATAGTCCTTGTTTTTAAATTTTACATTTGATATGATTACTTCTCATGTTAAACAATATGCAATAATGTAAATATTTTAAACTTGCTTGTAAATTATACAAAAGTATTCAAAAGTACTATTGACTACATATAATGTTGACAAATTATGTAATAAAGAGTTAAATATCTTATAGTGCTGCTGGCTGATTCAAACAACCTTGACTGCATAACATATTTTTTCACATAATGGGATGAAGGAACTTTGTCAAACCCAAGTGGCTGAATTAGCAGCAATATAATATTTATTTTTCTATATACAGGAGTTTATATTGTTATTTTGCAGTTAAAAAGATTAACATTTGAGCCATCACATAATAATATTTTAACAAATACCACCGCTGTGATCCAGGTTCGAGTCCTAGCTCGGGCACAGATCATATGAGTTGAGTTTGTTTGATGTGTTGTTCTCTCCCTTAATTGCCACAAGGGTTTTTCTCCAGGTACTTTGGTTTTTCTCACTCAGTAACAATCAACATGTGAGGAGTGTTATGTGTTAAAATGGTTAATGTAGAGGTAGTGAGTGTGAGAGTAGTTATATGTAAAGTCCTATTGATCTGTTATTGTAAATAGGGCTATATTAATTGTAAATTATTATTATTATTATTATTATTATTATTATTATTATTACCATATTTAGAATACAAACACTAAAATGTGCAATACTTTGCAATATAACATCTATTAATTGAACAGTAGATATAATTGACATAGTTTTTCACTAATTTTTTCTACAATTTTTGTACTGCATTACTTTTAGTGTTTGTACTCTATCTAGCCCTTTTACTTGCATAAATTACTTTTCTTGGCCATATACCTTTACATTCCAGAAATATTAAAATGTAAAACACAGGATTGGACCAGTGGGTTCTGAATCTAATGTGTCTTACCCTTTGACCACATAACTTACTTTGTCTCATAATTGGATGAAAGGGGTCATTAGAATGGTTAGATATTTTTTTATTAAAACAATTTTGTTGTGGCCCCTAATTAGCTATGGAATTTATTATCAACAGAAATTAAGCAATTTGACTCCATCGACACTTTTAAAACTATTAAGTTAAAGACACATTTAAGAAATCTTATTTGATTTTTTATCATTGATAAATTGTTTCCCAAATTGTATCCATTATTGATATACAACTCAAATAACATTTTTATGGACAATATGACATTGTCTTGTATATAGTTTTTCCTAATTCTTTTGTTTTTATTTACTTTTTATATTATTTTATTTTATATATTATATCATTTTTCTTTCTTCGGTACAATCAATTACAACCAATTTTGTGTAAAATTCTAAACCTACAGCCTTGCAAACACCAATTATGAAGTCAAGCAGTTTATTAGTCATTTAATAGTATAGACAATTTATGTCATAAATGTTGTATACCTAGAAAGAAAGAAAATATGAACTCAAAAAATGCTCAATAATAAGAAATAGCAATACATAAGAATTTGTAATATTATTATGTTATTCAATTGATGGCACTAAACCTATGAAATAGATCTTTTAGTGTCATAACACTCACTGTTACTTGTTTATAAAAGAGTACAAACACTAAAAGTGTGCAACATAAAATTATACCACTAAATACTGCTAAATTATACAAATTATTTTGTTCTCTATTGTTCATTCAACACTATTTAGTGGTAAATAGTACAAAGTATTACACACTTTTAGTGTTTGTACTCTATATTTTTTGTTCAAATGATGATAAATAAATACTATAATATACATTGACTGAATGCCAATTGACTTTCAAAAATAGATACCTAATCCTAAAAAATAAGCACCACTATCAGAAAGAGCAAGCACAAATGTATTTTTGGAAAGTTTTATTGCCATAAATATAATTCAAGTGAAGCTATTTGGAATCAAAATTACAGATACAGTGAACTGTTTCCTTGCTAGCCTCTTTGTGGTGTTTTTCACACTTTTGAAATTCTCATAACTTCTCAAAAATTAAATATATTCTTGTCTCAAATTTTTTACCTTTGTTGATGTCATTCTTATCTATATTTTATTCAATTAAAAAAAATATGACAATGAAGTGGCAGCCTTATCCCATATTGCATTGGTAGTGCATATATTTGACATCAGTGATCAGTAAATGACCTAACAGGTTTAAACTAAAGGTTCATGTTCCAGAGTTGGTAAGTGGTAGTTTCAAGTTCTTATTTGATCAACATGTATTGATGTTATGCTCTTTGTTGAAAGGTAACAGTACCAAGATCAGTGATGTAGGATGGAGCTATAGTCTATTTAATGCCTTGTATACTGTAGTAGCTTGTACATACTGAATATGGTTTTCAAATGGTAGCTGGATCCTTTCGAGGTTTTCTTTTGATGTATTACTCCATACCACACAGCAATATCCATTACTGATAGTATAAGGCAATAATAAAAGGCAAGTCGAGCATCAAGTGTTAGCTGGTATATCTTTTTGCTGATATGTTATCAATGTGAGCAGACCAGCCCACACATTCTATCTTCTGTCTTCTTCTGTATTTCCTGCTGTATGGAATGATAATAATAAATATAATTAAGCTTAAATAAAATAACAATGAATTATTTACATGTTGATTGATGTTTCTGACACTAATTCTATTATTTCATGATAGAAGTATTAAGTAATAATGTTAAAAAACTCAAGGCATAACTGATAAGTCGCAATCAAAGTAGTATGAAAAGGTAGACAGGGTTGAAATAACGGTCAGGGTTCAATCCCGGAGTAACTAATCGATGAAAATCGATCATCGGAAAGCTAATCGATAAATCGATATTAATCGATAATAATCAACTGATTAGTATCGATTAGTATCGGTAATCGATAAAAATCGATAATCACAAAAAAATCTAGAAATATCGATTACTTTACCAAAAATAGTACCACAAATAAAATCTATCAAAAACACAGTTTTAATTATGCAGCTTTATTTCAGGTTGTTCATTTTTACAATTATTTAGTCTTTGGTTGATATTGGCCAGGCTTGTAGAGCGCGAGCTTTTTTCTACGTAATCATTTAATAATAAATTCAGTCCAAAACGAAAAAGATAAAAAATCGATAGAAATCGATAAAAATCGATAATCACAGCAAAGCTGAATATCGATTTTTATCGATTTCCGATAATAATCGATTGATTAGTATTGATTAATATCGATTAATATCGATTTTATCGATTAATAGATTTCATCGATTAGTTACTCCGGGGTTCAATTCAATCAAGATTATAACTTTTCGAATTTGTTCAAAACAAAGTGTCATGTTGTCACAATAAAACGCCACGTACTGAACGGGAATCTTAAGGCCGATTTACACGGCACGATTTTCGCCTAAGTCTATCGCATGCAATTTGACTTACTGCTGATTTACACATGCACAACTTGTCGCACAACACACGGAAAAGTCTCGTACGATTTCGAGTGAAGCCAGCCTTGCATTTTTCTTAAAATAATCTTTATATGAGCATTAGAAAGGTACTGGTCCCTTGCTCCATTAGGTAATAAGTCTTTTTGTTCTTTCGGTAGTAAAGAATGATATTTTTCTGACTCTTTTCCCTTTCTTTTTCGTCGAAATATCAGTACAACCGGCAGCTTTGTTTTTAACCGCCATTTTGTGCAAAAACACTCCACGGTACCCCACAAAGAAGTTTTGTTACATGATACGTCACTTTTTTACCATATTTGGCTACGACGGCTACGATTGTCGTACAATCTCGAGCCCAGCGTCACGTCTGGCTTTTTGTCAGCGGTCTTATGGCGCCCGACATTAGACTCTGGCAATCTCGAACCCCGAGCCTTCGTTCCTCTTGGCCAGCCGAGTAACGTAAGACTCTGGGGGACCGGAATTCTATGCTTATGCTGATTGGCCCTTGAAAATACAATGGTCGAACCGGAAACAGACGAAGTAAAAGCTCTGATTGGTCCATCATGTAAACAAATGTACATTCAAAATGTAAATTTTACGATTACATGCAATACGACGTCAACGGTTCTTTAATACTAGATAGAATATTAAATATCGTCGTTTACGAGTCGCGAAGCGAAGAGATATTGTATCGCCGCTAAGCGATGATTATCGAGTCGCGAAGAAAATTAGAATACACACAAAATACTTCTTTAAACTATTCTAAACCTTGGCAATCCTCAGACCTCTGGCATCCAGTTATTTACTAAAGGTCAATCGTACCACGAAAGCAAACTAATAACCGTTGGAAAACTATAAATAAATCGACGGTTAAAGCGATCTGAATTGAAGAAGATTTAGACGCGTTTTTATATCGTTATAAATCCTGATGGCCGTTAAAAAACCTTCCTAAACTTTAAATGTTTCATTAGTGAGGAAAATGTTTATATTTTGGCTTAGAAAATATTTAAAATGCTACTAGGTCAATAATATTTTGAATGTCATTAACGTACTAAGTAACACAGGATGCCCAATCCCACAGATCATTATAATAATAACTAAGCATGCGCAATAGAAACCGGAACTCCAAAATCGGAGCTGAAAATTCCGTTCCCCCAGAGTCTAATGTCGGGCGCCATAAGACCGCTGACAAAAAGCCAGACGTGACGCTGGGCTCGAGATTGAGACTCTGGGGGAACGGAATTTTCAGCTCCGATTTTGGAGTTCCGGTTTCTATTGCGCATGCTTAGTTAATATTATAATGATCTGTGGGTTTGGGCATCCTGTGTTACTTAGTACGTTAATGACATTCAAAATATTATTGACCTAGTAGCATTTTAAATATTTTCTAAGCCAAAATATAAACATTTTCCTCACTAATGAAACATTTAAAGTTTAGGAAGGTTTTTTAACGGCCATCAGGGTTTATATAATGATATAAAAACGCGTCTAAATCTCCTTCAATTCAGATCACTTTAGCCGTCGATTTATTTATAGTTTCCAACGGTTATTAGTTTGCTTTCGTGGTACGATTGACCTTTAGTAAATAACTGGATGTCAGAGGAGTATTTTGTGTGTATTGGTGTATTCTAATTTGCTTCGCGACTCGATAATCATCGCTTAACTTAGGATAACTTAGCGGCGATACAATATCTCTTCGCTTCGCGACTCGTATATTTCATAAACAACGATATTTAATATTCTATCTAGTATTAAAGAACCGTTGACGTCGTATTACATGTAATCGCAAAATTTACATTTTGAATGTACATTTGTTTACATGATGGACCAATCAGAGATTTTACTTCGTCTGTTTCCGGTCTGACCATTGTATTTTCAAGGGCCAATCAGCATAAGCAGAGAATTCCGGTCCCCCAGAGTCTTACGTTACTCGGCTGGCCAAGAGGAACGAAGGCTCGGGGTTCGAGATTGATTGTCGTAGCATTTTAAGGTGGCTGACTACTATACGAAAAACAAATCAGAATTTATTATTAGAAAGGTATTTCATAGGAAATTTAATGGTGATTCAGATGAAAAAGAGAAAATTGGGGTGTCCCGAGCTCGTTTCTGAGATATTGGACTTTGAATAGTACCCACTCTGCAAGTTTTCGAACGAAAAATGGCAAAAACTGCGCTTGGAACCAAATAATTCACAACATCAAAACTAAAAGAGCTGTGGACGTATTTTTTTTTAGAAAATCTTACGTGAGGATTTTTCTCGAGATCTGTTAAATAATTAATAGGAAATATGTCCGAGTAAGGTGAACAAATATGTAATATGTATGCTCATAAAGTCCGAAATCGAGCGTAAACGAGCATTTGTATTAGCAGACACAGTATTTTTTTTATAGTTGTAGAAATCAGAAATTTCTTAAAGTTTGTCAAAACAACGATTTTTACCTGTTCTTCCTGAATATCAAAAACAAATCATAGGGTCCCGGGCGAATTTTTGAGTTGTAAGAGAAAAACGAGCCTAAAATCAGCTTTTTCCACCATTTTGACTACTCTGCCAGTCCTGGGAACGGGAGAATTACAACGTTATTTCTGATTGGATACATTTTACCCAATCCAATGAGCTGTTCCTTTTGAACTTACGCCATCTTGTCACGCAACACTCGTGCGATGTTGAGGGAAAGTTTGTCATCTACTCGAAGTATTTCTTTTTCAAAAACGTCCCTTAAAAAAGGTTTATGGATTATTTCTCAAAGGCAATTCACTTTTCTGTAAGTAGAAGCTATAATAAATGTCGCTATGTATCATTTCATGTGTTCATTGTTTTGTTTTAACTAATTTTCCATCGTCTTTTTGACATATTTCAACTTTCATATCCATTTTTTTTCCAACAAAAACGTGCTAAAAAATTGTCTTTTCGACAGAAAATGCCTTTTATATAATGCTTATGTTTTCGTTTTATTTCACTAATGTTGTGCAATTGTTATTTGGATAAGTTTTGAGTCCTATTTTGCCGTTTTTCGTGAAATGTGAGTTTTGTAATTAAAATAATCGCTAGTTCGGCCACCTTTGAAGTGCCTTTTACTTTTATAAATTCACATATCAAGGTGAAACAGATCCCTTTCAAATGACAGCATATCTAAATCATGATAATGGCTGTTAAATTGCTTAACGCTTTAAAATATACGGCACAAAAATGAATGTTTGGATTCCCTGTATCTCTACCGTGACTCGATGTCGTATGTGCGCGAAGTCATGCGCAGTTTTCTAGTTTTTGTATAGTAGTCAGCCACCTTAAAACATGTTTCAAAATCCTACGACTTTTTTCGTGTTTGCATGAGTCTGTCGTAGACGTGTTGTGGGCTTGATTTACACTGTACGATTGAGTTGTATGTATGGCGTGAGCAGGTTGCATGCGTTAGACTTAGGTCAAAATCGGACAGCCCTAAACCCCGCTAAAATTCATCTTTAATAAACGTACATATAGATTACTTTGATAAACAACATAAACGTTTAATTACTATAATTTTTAACTGAGCTAAATTTAGAATGAAAGTAATGAAAACGGAAGCTTACCTTTGTAGATGTAGTAACGTTGATCACAACGAGAAAATCACCCTTTGATGAGCGATTTGAACAAGGTTTCCGTTAAAATAGTGAAGTGAGGGTCTTGGTATTTTAGCACCCATGTATTTTAAGTACTAATAGTCCAGCTTCTCCAAATGATAAAAGTTATTGAAGCTAATATTACAACTGACTTGAAAAACTAGGACGATAAGACGCCATTTTGTTTTCTCTGGGAGCTCTGACAGTTACGACGGTCAGATGCGAATGAGCGTGTTTCACATTTTTACCTATCATGCTTTGCAAACCCGTGTCGCACACCACGTACCTGGGCATAGACTGAATTTTGTTCTGATGTTTGAAATATTGCAATCGGAACTAGCAATAATTTTTTATGATAGAAAAGTAGTTTTGACAAATACGACAATTTTAGGCGAAATAGAGTTTTCTATAAAACTGCATTGGTTGTTTCACAAACTTCAGATCAAGGTCTTCGTTGTTGCTGAAAATAAAAGATTTATATGGAGGCATTTTTGAATAAAACGCTTTTAAACATTTACACAACAAATAAATTAAATTAATCAAGCATCCATTTCACTTGATCAAAAACATCACTACAAAAGCTCATAAAAAGTTGCTTTTGGTCTCATTTGGTCAACAAATGTCTTAGTTATCCGTCTGGCGAACATGAACGAAATCACTTCAGGCTATTAGGACAAAGAATGATTTTTCGTTTGGTGAGATATAACTGCGCTTTTTCTTCTTTTGTCTAATATTGCACACATTTTTACAAAATATTTCAAAACTTAAAATTTCCTTGATGAATTTTTTTCTTACCGCAGCATTGGCTTTTTGAAATAGTTACTCATCGAGCCCTGCAGTTTTATGACCATTGATAGATTGGAAGATATCGAAAATAATTTTCAAAATAGGTAAACATTTCGACCGCTTACTCAAGGCTCGCATTGTTTTGGTTGTCCGAGACCGCTATTGTCTATATTTTTTACTCAAGTTGTGAATTCCGATATGCATTGTCACCTCACAAACAACACTTGACTACCGTTCGTTAGCCGAGCAGCTCCGAATGTGATCGCTTGAATATTATATTATAAATGATAAAGGACGGTTACGATGGGTGCTTGTAACGCAATTCCAGCTGATATGCAGTACTTCGAATAACATGCCTGTAACTAAACTTGATAAAAAGCGAAAAATCACTGGGCAAAGATTCGAAGTACAGCATATCAGCTGGAATTGCGTTACCGTCCTTTGTCATTATAATATAATATTCAAACGATCATACTCGGAGCTGCTCGGCTATAAACGAACGGTAGTCAAGTGTTGTTTGTGAGGTGACAATGCATATCGGAATTCACAACTTGAGTAAAAAATATAGACAATAGCGATCTCGGACAACCAAGACAATGCGAGCCTTGAGTAAGCGGTCGAAATGTTTACCTATTTTGAAAATTATTTTCGATATCTTCCAATCTATCAATGGTCATAAAACTGCAGGGCTCGATGAGTAACTATTTCAAAAAGCCAATGCTGCGGTAAGAAAATTAAAAATTCATCAAGGAAATTTTAAGTTTTGAAATATTTTGTAAAAATGTGTGCAATATTAGACAAAAGAAGAAAAAGCGCAGTTATATCTCACCAAACGAAAAATCATGTATATCCTAATAGCCTGAAGTGATTTCGTTCATGTTCGCCAGACGGATAACTAAGACATTTGTTGACCAAATGAGACCAAAAGCAACTTTTTATGAGCTTTTGTAGTGATGTTTTTGATCAAGTGAAATGGATGCTTGATTAATTTAATTTATTTGTTGTGTAAATGTTTAAAAGCGTTTTATTCAAAAATGCCTCCACATAAATCTTTTATGTTCAGCAACAACGAAGACCTTGATCTGAAGTTTGTGAAACAATCAATGCGGTTTTATAGAAAACTCTATTTCGCCTAAAATTGTCGTATTTGTCAAAACTACTTTTCTATCATAAAAAAATATTGCTAGTTCCGATTGCAATATTTCAAACATCAGAACAAACTTCAGTCTATGCCTGAACTCGCTATGGAAATTAATTTGAAATTATTTTGCTACGCGCGACGTACTTTGCGATCAAACAGCGACGGTGGCCCTTCAAAAATACTCAGTCGAGCCACCTTAAGTAGAGGATATTACATGGGCATGCAGAGATACAGATTCTATCTTCAAGTGTTCTATTGATATCTCATGAGTGAGCGCAGCGAATGTAATGTTCTGTTTATTATATAAACTCATGACTAATGAAATAGCGAAAGTTGTATCAAGATATGCATCAAAAAATCTAGAAAATGCACGGAGTATCCATGGTAACGTGTTATTTCATATTAATTTCACAATGTGAAGATATCACTTTTTCGCGTGGGAGATCACCTGATATTTCATTGAAGTTTATATAATAATTTATAATATCCATCTAGCCTTTCCAAATGTCACTAGAAAAGTTCTTTTTGACGTCAAGTTATGCCCAAATCTCTACTTGTTAATTAGTTTACTTCACTATACTCTTTGATATTGGGTCAAAACACAGTATTTTGGTTCTCTGTTCCCCTCTGTAACACTTGACATCTGTAATTGTGACCAAGATACAGATGTTTGTATATTTGTTTACTCTCATGTGCCTGTAGTACTGGTAGGTATCATATACAAACATCTGTATCTTGGTCACAATAACAAATGTCAAGTGTTACGGAGGGGAACCTATTATATCTGTAAATGCATACCGGTATGAGAAATATTGCCATTTAGCTAGTGGTTATGGTTATGTGATAACAGCTATAACTAAAGCTGTATGTGGTGTACTTATATGACATAGTTGCAACTTCTTACTTGTAGTTTGACAAGTAACAATTAAAAACAGTTACAAATACTTGAGTCATTGTATAATTATAGTTGATTGCATGGTCTGAGATACAAGTCAATACACCTCTATTACCTTTGTATACAATACTCCAGTTTCAAGATCTCTTTTACTCAGTGTTAGCCTCAAAACCATGTAATATATTCTTTTGTTCAGTAACAGTCCGTGCAAATGAAAGAATTTGTGAGCATAGAAGACAATAAAAATATATCGAAATCTCACGAGTTTTATCTAAATTTCTGCATATTTAACACACAATTGAGGCTAACACTGAGTAAAAGAGATCTCGAAACTGGAGTATTGCCCAATTTAGACCATGTAACATTTTAATTCTTATAAAATTCATGAATAATTAATGAGAATTTGACAAAAGAAATACTATACAAAATCAAGAGTACTATCGAGTACTCACGTGATGACATCATAAAAAAATATTTTCACTATATCATATTTTTGGTTCTCATTTTTAATAGGCAATCAAAAAGACGTTCACACAGCAAATTTGACCGGAATTCATCAAATAGAAGCCGAGATATGGCCACTTGAATATATAATTTCCCCATAAAAATCACTGTATTTCTGGCTCAAAACTGTTTTTTTTTACAGTGATTTGTATGGGAAATTAGATTTTTCATAAATTTTTCAAACAATTAAAACTTGATTATGCACCAATCATTTGACATCCCCCACACCCCCCGAGTCATACCCGGGGATTACACCCCCTTTTTAACATATATTTGGCTTCCTGGTGGTCGGGGAAAGAGCTTCAATTCACTGCTTCGGCTGCAACCCGAGGACTGACTGGGGAGGGGACTGCACTTTTCTGTTTTGGGGTGTGGAAATTAAAATAAACTGCTCAAAAGTGATGCAGGGACTTCACTTTTATTTTTCTTCCCACAGGGCAGGGCTTTCATTACCTTTCACTGAGGGAAAAAGTGAATGCTCCGGGTATGCCTGGGGGAGGGATGTCAAATGACTGGTGCATTAACCCTAGTCTCCCCACAGCCATTTTTTAGTGTAATGGATACTACTTAAATAAGGAATCTAATTGGCCAAGATAAAATAATACATAGTTTATTTAACACTTTGAAAAACATTTCTATTCAACACTGTTCAGATACAAATATAGCTGTAATGCCTTTTAAAACAATGGATTCAAGTCGAGTCTTTTGGGCCAAGTTTTTGTTCAAGAGCTGTGAATTAAATCCATTGTTTGAAAACATTTGCATATATAACATCTTTTATACAATAACATGGTAAATAGGAAACATGTATCAAAGCAACAAATAAGTGTATAAGTAAGTATACTTTATGTGTGATATTATGTTACATACAATATGAAACAAAAAACATTGATGTACAAAATACTTAAAAAGCTGAGATATTATTTTATGACATATCAAGATTGTCGGATTTTTACGTTAGTCTATTTATTAAATATCAAGAATGACACATGGAATCCCCCAGCCCTCCCCAATCCCCTCCCGGGCTGCTAGGAATGCTAAATGGACCAAATCATCTAGTTACAATACTCCAGTTTCGTATTATCTGACACTGTTGTACTGTTTGTACAAAAGGCATATTTGTCCAACAATGACTTTGATTGAGCAAAATTCAAATGTGATTTCTATTGTTAAGCAATAGCATTTTTCTTTGCCTTGCTTAGAATTTTGTGATTGTTTTTATAACAAATGAATACTTAGCCTGTGCAAATGCACTTTTTGTCAAAAGCGGTGTTGGATTATGTGAAACTGGAGAATTACATTTAAGTTAGCCTGCAAAACATGTAATACGGCCTTTCAGGTTTTAGGAAAAAAATTGGGTTTTGGGCTTCCTGTGTTGAACGGGCCAGCAAAAAGAAAGCGAAGGGGCGGTTGACCATTTTTGGCTAAGCTCCATATTTCGTGCAGTCATAAAATTAACACAGGAAGCCCAAGATCCTAAATTCTCCAAAAACCAAAAGAACGGCTGTTCTGCAGGCTACATTCAAGTTAGATTGTATAGGATAGCCTAATAATCTTGAGTGTTATACTATTTTGTGTACATCACTAATTTAAATTGATTGTCTGAGCTCTGCATTTATTAGTTCCCTGTTAGCACACTTAGTCTCAGTTGTTGCGATTTCTAGAGACTTCTAGCAGGGGAATTCTTTCTTAAAAGAAAGTTTTGGAAGAGTTAAGCTATGTTGTATTCATACAGGATATGACAGATGAGATATACATTTTTCATAAGTTACTGTTTTCAATATTTACAGGATATAATAGTCTAATATCATGGTACTAATAATTAAAGTAAATATATATATTTGTACACTTGCATATTACGTCTCCATAAGTCGCACCTAAATAAAAAAATTTAAGGAATCATGATCATTTATCAAGAATTTTAATTGAAATCAGAATTATATATGATGTATGCATGTCATGCATAAAATAATATGTGCTAGCATGAGCAATGCAAGTTATTGTACCAGCACTAACATACTAGTAATATACTATCAATATTGCTATTATTAATAATATTATACTGTTGAATTAAATTATTTATATAGCCGACCCTCCAGTGAAATTCAGCCTACCAGCTGCAAGAGGTGTTGAATAAACAAAACTATCTAGCTATCGACAATATTTATTTTGTTTTATCAAGATGCAGTCTCCTACGCAGCCATTTAAACTAGTGCCAGGCTCCTTGTGTTCCTCCACACAGGAAACAGGAAGCCCAACACTAGGAATAGCTACGAGGGAAATACTAATGAAGATGAGGTATTATGGCACTAACATGTTCTTAGTTGTGTGTTCACAATAATTTTTTAGATATTCATGCTTTTAAATAAATATTTTGATTAATGTATATGTAAAATGATGTATTTTTATTACCGGTACAACTTATGTTATCACTCACCTTATTAGTTCTTTTATCACTGCCCTTTCTTGCATGTGAAAAAGCCTCTGCAGGATTAAACTTCTTTCGAACAGAAACAACCTGTTCTTGCTTCATGGTACGTTTTTGTTTCTCACACAGCTCACGTAGTTTGCATAGTTCCTAGACATCAATCAATTGAAGGTTATACAAATTATGCATGACTCTATAATTTATAAATTAAAAGAAAACTATTTTCATCTTATATATTTTTTAATATGAACAGGTTCCCATTTAAATCTGTACTTTCCCATTTAAAGTACTTGTACAATTTTATCTGCTGTTGTTCTCTCTACATCCCTATAAGGTCTTTGTGTACAGTGAAATTATCATCCTCAACCCAACAAATACACAACTACAAGCTGTTCTTTATCTGAAATATCCGTTGTTCCATCAGCCATTATGGTATAAAATAGTGCATTTGGGATGTTTTCTGATATTTGACTGCCTTTATGATTATATTGAATTTTTTTGTTGAAAAATTGAAGTGCATGGGCAAAAATCTACAGTGTCCCAGGCCCCCTGCCCACTTCCCCCGCTACGGGCCTGAAATGTATTCAACTACAATTAAGGTCACCGGTAATAATGTTTTTCACCCTTAATAAATAAAGATTTATTATTATTAACAGGTTCCCATTTAAATCTGTACTTATGCAAATTGTGTTGATGTGTGCATCTTAACACACAGATCAACCAATCAGAGTATATTATTTCTGAAGTGAACTTCTCTGATTGGTTTGATCTTTGTGTTAAGCATACATCA
Organism: Metridium senile; assembly: GCA_949775045.1. NCBI lineage: Eukaryota > Metazoa > Cnidaria > Anthozoa > Actiniaria > Metridiidae > Metridium > Metridium senile. The sequence goes on from OX459095.1 coordinate 55,842,607, forward strand.
ACAAAATTTGCATAAGTACAGATTTAAATGGGAACCTGTTTATAATTATTGTTTAGCTAACAATAATGTAAATGATAAAGTTTTTTAACATTGTTTGGAGTAAGTATTGTTCCAGATAAATATTTCAGTACTTACAGATTTTAGTTGAATATTTTCCTGCTTCAACTTAACCACATGATGGATCTTCTGTTTTTGATTTTGATGGCCAAGTAGTTTAGCATATTGTTCACTTAGTTTGGACACCTGGAGTAGAATGCAGACATTGATTAAACATGTCTTATTGCATGCAGCTATATAGACCCTTTTAATAAGACCCTAAGTGTTGTTTTTTCTGTACTTGAAATTTATTCTTTTGAAATTTGTATAATATGAAAGGAATTGAAAAGAATAAATTTGATGTCAAGCGCGGAAAACACAACTTTTCGGGACTTATTAAAAGGGTCTAAATTATTAAGTGGGAAACATCTCATCACTTCTAATATTATTACGTAAATGAAATAACTGCTTTGTGATCTCCATTAGACAGACAGTATCATAACAATTAAAACAATGTTGTGTAAGCTGTGTATATTAGGTCAACTGGTAGGTATTGGCAGTATTGGTTCTTCATCATCGCTGGTTTCTGAGTGACTACTATAATTTGAAGATTCTTTGCTGGACTCACTTAAACTGTCAAATTCTTCCTCGCTACTACTAAGTACTCTCCTCATCTTTTTCAGCCATTATTGGCAGATTTGTTGATAACAACTACGTCAAAATCCCATTGTTCAAGTCACTTCCTGATTGGCTGATCGGCTGATCGAGCTGAATTTATAATGAGCAATTCTAAAAATAGCACAAACAGGGGTAAACGCTGTTATAAGAACCTATTCTGTAGAGGAAGGCTCCTAGTTATGCTCATCGTAAATTTGAAGAACAACATTACTATATGTGTATATGCTGCTAAATATCAAATAATTTATTGGTTTTTAACTTTAGATACTCCCATAGAAACAAATAGCATACCAATGATTTTACCCCTAAGCCCTGCCCCGGCTGCGTTGTCCATTATGGGGGCAAGCAGACCAATCTTATGGTAATTGTAATGTAATTAATATATACCCCAAATGAATTAAATATAATAATAATAACTTTTGTAACATGTCAATCTTCTAGCTCTACCAATTAGGGAGACTCACTCACACTCACTACCCTTACGTTTATTTTTTTTGCACACAACTTGGCTCACATGTTCATTTTTGCTGAGGGAGGAAACCGGATAACCCGGAGAAAAACCCTCGTGGCATAGGAGAGAAGAACACATCAAACAAACTCAACTCACATATAATCCATGCCCGAGCCGGGACTCGAACCTGGACCACAGCGGTGGTCAATGATAACAGTCACTTTAAGTTGATTCAACTGATACTAACCTCACTTTGAGCTTCACTATGTTGGCTCAGCAAGAAGTTTTTCTCTGCTTCAAAACCATTAAGTTGTTCCTGAAAATTGTTGAACATTTGAAAGTGAAAAATTAGAAGTATGGTCACTATAATGCTAGCTGCATACAAAAAACAAATACCTTAAATGGCTCAATTTTCTCCTGGAGTTCTTCAAATTTCATTTTCCATCTTGAAAAAGACAAATAAATTAATTCTGAAGTCAGTTCGAAGTTATGTAATATATAGGTTGAAAATACCTCTGAATTTCCTCTTCTTTTTCCTTGATATTTTCTTGATCATCTTCTCTCATCCTTGAATGACACAATTAAATTAAAAATCATACAGATTGACCAAAATCTGACTGGTTTGTAACTCAACAATGTCCAAGAAAGCTTGCAAAGAGCTAGTCCAGATTTTAGATCACTGTTCTGTAAAATTGTTCTGTCAATAGTAAAACCTAAATTTTATTCTGATATCATATCATAGCAAACTGATCTGGAAATCTGGAAAACTGATCTTAGAATCACATATGTTAAATGGCTTTTGTTTAACAGAGAGCACATTCATTTTGAAATAAGTGCACATCAAATTTAATTTATTGGTACCTTAACTCTTGTACTAACTCCTTTAAATCAATCACTTTATTTTCTAGCTGTGTGTTTGTAGCACGGAGGTCATCAGCAGTCTTGGTCACATTTGAAATGCTTTCCTCATAACTTTTCAAACTTTTGGCATATTTTTCCCCATGGGCTTTAGTTTTCTAGAGATTGGGTCAGAATGGATTTTTATTTATTTAATAGTTATTAGCAAGGAGAAATAGTTAGGTAAACAGATAATTATTAGCTGAGGTTTCTTATCGTTCTGTTCTAGAGGTTGGAGGAAATGAGGAAATCTCTTCCAAGTAGGGTAAAAACTCAGAAATTGCAAGGATAAAAGCCATGTGAACAGCTGAACATTTTTATGATAAACTGCACTATATAAATGTAATTATTATTATTATTATTATTATTATTATTATTATTATTATTATTATTATTATTATTATTATTATTATTATTAATAATTATTAAATTATAATAATTAATAATAATTATTAAATAATAATTATTAAATTATAATAATTAAAAAAATATTATTATTATTATTATTATTATTATTATTATTATTATTATTATTATTATTATGTGCATGGTCATGAAAGACTATAAAGTGAATCTATTTTGTAAATCTTTTTCAAACAAAATAGGTAGAATAAATATATTTTATTTATTTATAATTTATAAAATGAATGAGAATAACTCACCACTATTTCAAGATCTAGCATTTTAGTTAACTCTTCTTTTTCCCTTTGGAACTGGTTGGCTAGTTCTTTTTGAGTAGAAAAATATACACGTCAATGTTAAATTATGTCTAGAGAAATATGGACACATAAGGCTGAATTCAAAAAAAATATCGAGCAAGCTTTTAAACTCGAAAAAAAATATTGAGCAGCCTTTGTTGCATGAACAAAAAGTATTGAGTACTACCCAGAAAATATCTTGCAAAATCTGTGTCCCCATAAAAAATATCGGGCACCGACAAAACAGCCATCCCCCCCATTCTCTTACCCAGACCCTTCTCAGCTTTCTAACGAAAAACTGAGAAGGGTCTGGGTAAGAGAATGCCCTCCCCCCATCAAATATCAAATGGTCTGTCCCTAAGACTAATGAAATTGAAAGAATGAAAATTATTCAAACTTTGTTCAATTGTGATCTATATGATTCAATCAATCAATTATTTTGATTTAAATGATGTAATTGGGTCAATATTGGATGATGTGTAACATCTTCCAGTGTTTGAAGGTAAAAGTACTTCAGTGTGTGAATTTTTGGTCTTTACTGCTTCAAGTATTATTGAATAAGTGATGAAATTTTTTTTTTTATAAAATGTTTTTTCACTCACTGAAACATAGCTAATTAATTTTTTAATAAATAATATATACACAATTACTGCATTAAGGTGATATTTACTGTCATGTTGTTTCTTGATATCTTCTTCATAGCTGAGAGATAATTCCTGCTTGCTTTTTTCTATTGATAAGAAAAAAACCCCTGATTTTTATTTTTTTTATCTAATGATTCGTATAATATTATACATTATATCTATATACAGGTGTGAGAACCAAAGGAAAGTGTCCCCTACATGGTTCATACAGCTGACACAACCCCATAAAATTAACTCCATCCATCATTATTTAATTGATATAATATTTTAAATGTAAATTTTAATAAATTTTAGATTTTGTCACTATTATGTAACTTTGTAAATTTATTGATTATGAGGGCCACAAGTTTATTAATAGCTTTTAGCTATTTAGTGCTACCCTCTTTAAATAAAGTTTCTTACTTACTTACTTACATCCCCTACCCCCTCTACATCACGATATAACTACCAAGAGGCCTAGGGCATTCAGTAGAAGCATGAACAGTATTTTTAGGCACTCACACACACAAGAAGACTATGATTTTTCCCTACTCTTTGTTAACCTTCATGGGTTTTTGTATTATACTCTTCCTCAATAGTTCTTTTCACAGTTCCATTCCTGAAGTGACCACGAATGATAGTTCCAAGATGAGGTTTTCGTTGTTGCGCATGATAAAATTAATTATAGTTTTGCTATTTGCAACAACGTGAACCTCAACTTGGAACTATTATCCGTGGTCACTGTCACGTGGTCACTACTATCCACTGCTAATGCCATGAGTAAATATTAAGAGTTATCTGTAGTTACAGCTGATGAGCCTGTTGTTGCTATCGAGACAGCACCAATGATTACTATGCTACCTTTATGGGAACCAGTGTGTATGCATGAGTGTATGTACATACTTAAACTAAAGCTAATAATTATAGATACTACTTCTCTGATGAAGGGCCAACACAGAAATCAAAATGAAAACCAACAAATTATATGGAAACTTATTAGTCGGGCTAGAAGGCCCGACTCTAGGTTTACCTTTTCGTCAATCTATGTATGTATCTGTCATGTCATGATACTTTGGGAACGAACACAGGAAGCCCAAAGTAGAATTGTTTAGCCTCTTGTGTTGATTTTATGACTAGCCGGACTTCACGCTCATAGAGCGTCTAGTTATATTTAATAGGCAATATCAACCTTGACAGATTTCTAGCTCTGGTCAATAATATTATTAGCATGAGCAAATGAGTTACAGTAATATTGATTAATTGTACCTAAATCTGCAATAATTTTTTCCAGCTCATTATTCTCGTTCTGCAGTGAGCCTGCTGTTTTCATGGAGTTCTTCAAATTCTCTGAGCACACTAAATATCTCTCCTCATGAGCTTTTGCTTTCTATGAAAAAGAGGAAAACATCAACCAAGGCTCTTGACAAACTACCAATAATGGCAATATTGAGACCAAATCGGCTAATGTACCATTTGTTCCAAACGTTTTACACATAATTAATGTCATAATACATTTACATTAAGAAAATAATCTTATTTCCAATAGATTTGAATTGGGTCAAAACATACATAGCAACATGCTGATTTGGTCTATACAGAGACATTATTCTACATTTGTTATCAGACAATAAAACTTTTTATTAGTCTTACAAAGGATTTGTTCTAATGTACTGACTACCGTATTTACTTGAATGAATAAAATAAAGGTCGTCCCCGAATAAGTGCTGCACTTTAACGCTATAATGTAACTCTAGAACAGAATTGGAAATTAAGTTATCTCCCCAATAGTTGCCGTTCTGATCAAAAAGGGGACAGTGAGATCAAGAAAAATTTAATAAGCGCCACGGCGCTTATTCAAGTAAATACAGTATTTCAATCTATCATTGAAACAAAACTATCGATCAGAATTAACTTAGTTTTAATATCTATTATATATTATACAATTCATATGTAGTACTGGTACTTACTATAACTTCCTTGTCAAGAAGAGCCTTCAATACTTCAATTTCTTTGATCCCTTTTTCTTGGTTGTGTTTGAGGTCTTCCTTAATACTCTGCAATACAGATATTGGTCGGAATAGTTTGTTTTTTTCAAACGTGAAATATCTAACTTTGAATTTATTTTGATGAACTCCCCCCTCGATCATTACAGTGCGAATCGAATAACCGTGGGCACGCAGAAATGTTTTAGAAATCGTTTATTGTTCATTGAACAACTCATAAACAACTCTAACTACAAAATTAAGTTTATCATACTACACATCAGTCAAACTTCTTGCGGTGATATATAGTTGTTTCTGAGTTGTTCAACGAACAAAAAATGATTTCTAAAATATTTGTGGGTGCCCACTGTTTTGTGATTCGTACTGTAAGGTAACCGGCTACATGGGTGATTACAAAAGCCTTCATGTATTTTTTTCATTCATTCATTCTTTCATTCACTAGTTGGCTAACTCACAAAAGACCACAATAATCAGTGATTATACTTTTTGTTATTACCTGAATATCTTGTTCTCTGCTTTGTAATGTTTCTGTCAGCTCCGTGTTTTTGGTAATTAGTGTTTCAAATTCTTCCTTTTGTTGTATCATTTCTTTGTCTGCTGTTGCAACAGTTTCTTTGATTTGCTCATCAAGAGCCTTCAAAACAGTATTCAAAATTTATAAGTATTTAGGTAACAGTCATAAATTACAATTTAAAGATGAAAATATCTTCAATTATAATACTATATGCTATTCTGGAAACTATATAGTACAGTAGCAAATTATTAAATCTAGCTATTTGAAAAAGTTTCTAAACATATTTATCAATAGTTATACTTACTTGATGCGTAAAGTGTCACTACATTCAATTAGTTATTGCAAATAACAACAACAACAACAATTGAACAGATAATATCATTATTATATAACATGATGATAAGGTTTACCTGTAACTCACGTTCCTTGACATGCAGCTTTTCATTCAACTCTGAATTTTGAGTTCTAAGTTCTTCAAGTGTTATGTGCATTTCTGTGTTAGTGATTGTAAACTGCTCTTCCTTGGTCTTGTTGAAAAATTAAAAGAAAAGTTGATGTTTTGTTATTAAAATGCACTTGTAGAGAGGACTCCCTTTGTCCAAGTGAACGCAAACTTGACTACCTTTCATTTTTAATGGGCCATATCTTTTGATTCAGTGAACAAAAATATACGAAACTTTGCCAGCAAATACTTTGCCAGTAACGCAAGCCAAACTTGAAAGCAATGTGTATTTGCTGACAAAGTTTCGTATATTTTTGTTCAGTGAATCAAAAGATATGGCCCATTGAAAATGAGAGGTCGTCAAGTTTGAGAAGGGTACCGAACCTCCTTAAAGCCTTGTTGATTCCAACCCCTAGAATGATGTGAGATGTTCTTCGCAGCAAAGTTTATTTATAGTATTAAGTAACAAAGTCAAGTTAAAATGGCCCTTACAGGTGACAGTCATCTTACGTAATTGACTTTTGAGTAAGAACCCCAAAAGATAAGGGCTGCACCATTAAATTCCTGCACATACGTAGAATGGGGAAAAAATATCCTGCAAAAAAAATTTGCCCAACCCCCCTCAAAAATCTTATGGTCCACCCCTAAGCAGAGGATCCAAAATAATTTCAGCCCTAAAATGAGCACCAATCATTTCTTACCACTGGGACAAGGGGAGTCCCTCCCTCCCCTGGTCAAAACGCCAGTTGAATTATATTATTTATATTATTGGCTACCTGGAATTCTTGCTCTTTAAGATGCAATTTTTCAGCTAGTTCTATCTTTTCTGACTTGAGAATTTGAATGTCTTCCTCGGCTTTAGCTGTCAGCTGATTACATTCTTCTTTTAAAACCTGCAAGATGCCAATCAAAACAATCTCTTTTACAAGGTGTTTTTCAAATGGAGATTAGAAAATTTAATGTTTTATTTACATGAATTCCATTGTCTAATGTTTTACACTTTTGTGCAAGTTCTGAGTTTTCTTTCTTGGTTGATTCAAGCTCTTTCTTTGAGTTGTCCAAGGTGAGTTTTAGTTTTTCTTCATGCATCTGGAGATCCAAAAAGGGCAAAAAATATTGCCAATATGTCAAAGTGTTTGTACTTACAACCTAATTATTATAATAGTTTCATTTGCAAAACTTTACCTTTGTCAAGTCAGAATATTCAGCCTTGTGATTTTCAATCTCTCTTTCTAATTTACTAACATTAAGTTGGAGTTCTTGCTCATGGATCTGATTAAAAGAATATTAATAATTATAAAAACGAAGGGCTAAAGCTCAAAATGTCAGTAAAGTTAAGTCAACATTTTTTACGGTGTTACAATTTCATTGTATTACCTATTGTTTATATCAAACACTGACGCAGCCTATACTAGTTTACTCGCTAGTTTCCAATTATAAAAACAGTATCATTTATATCAGGTATATTTTGGCTTTGGGCATCCTGTGTCAAGGGAATCTCCTTTTCTACAGGAAGCCCACATAACAAAGGTTTTGACACTTGAATTTCTGGAGTTGTGTCTTGAGTGGCCGTCAAACAATGCATTTTTTTTTTGACCAACAAACTCAAATCCAGAACACATTATTATTGAATGCATTTACTCTAGAATTAAAGACATTTACCGTTTTCGGATGTCAAAACAGTAACTAAGAGGCATCCTTAATTACTTTTATTACATTGGACAAGCTAAATAGACAGAATGCAGGATCAGTTCATTGCAGTACCTTTTTTAAATTCACACATTCAGTCTTAAGTTCTTCAATCTGTTTTTCTGCTTTTGCAACAGATTGCCTGAGCTCCTTTTCCTGGACCTAACATTAGATACCATATCAAAATATGTTTATCAGAGTTAAATCAATCAACAAATTATTTATCAAGGTCTCAACCATTAATTACAAATATACCATGAATGCATCATAAGATGCAGCCAAAACATATGCAGCAAGCAGTAACAATTACAAGTTTGTATCAAATAAGATGGAATTACCACCAGATAGTAATGTTTTCCCCCCAAATATCACCATTTGTGATCATGGCCATAACCATAAAAATATCCATATAACCAACACATTATTAGTGATCCAACATCATTACCATTGTCATCAACACTTACCAATATCAATAATAATAATACAGTATTAGCCCGTAAAGAAGAACCTGGGTTTTAATTAAAAACCTGTTAGGCTAAAATTTTCATTTCAAGCCCCCTCTACATTTAAGAACCTATTAAGGTATCAGTACCATTTATATAAGAACCTAATATTTAGGTTCTTTATAAACATGGGCTATTACTGTAACTATCATCATATCCTAGCTGTTATAGCTTGTCATCACCATCATTATTATCATCATTAGCATCATCATGATTCATCATAGATTGTTTATTAAATTTTCACCTGATATTCTTGTTCATTAATTCCTAATATTTGAGCTAATTCTGACTTTTCTTCTTGGAGTCTCTCTACTTCTTCCTGCTCCTTTAATAAAGCCTGTGTCAACTGCTGGTGATGTATCTATGGTAACAACAAACCAAGTAAAAGGTTTTGTAAGCAAGTATAAGTAGGTACTTTATGATTGGGATCCCTGTGTTAAATCTCTACTCCCCTCCCCCTCCCCAGCTATCTTCTCAAATAGGTTATTGCCAATGGTTAGGAATGATAATTGCTCAATGATTTTAACTTATGTAGTTATAGTATTGAAAATGATGTAAATACCTTTACTTCTTGGACATTTTCATCCAGCTTTTCAGATAACTCAATATTTTCTCTTCTAAGATCATCTGTTGATACTTTATAAACAAATATTTGATCATTTATTAAAATGAATACTTTTGATTGTTCCTCTTAGGGACATGTGACTGTCACTTATGGAATAAAATAGACAGTATTATACTGGATTAACAATTAAAAGTAATCTATACATGATTGAGTTTGAATGTTACACATTAAAACAGTATGAATTTAACTTGTTTTGTCGATAGTACAAAATACTAAACTTGTTTAATACTATATTACCCTTCTAATTCCCATTAGACATCCCAACGGTTTGTACGTACATGTATGTTTAGCTTTGCCTACAACCAACTACCCTGCGAGCAGAGGTTCCTTTCTCTTACCTAGAACGACGAGGGAAAGAAATCTCTGCTCGCAGGGTAACAACCAGCCTGCATCACATCCAGACTTTTTCTCAACTTGATAGAGAAAAGTCTGGATGTGACGCAGGAAACCTATAACCTACCTTGCAGTCTTCTATTTTCATCTTCAACTTGATCACGATCATTGCACAGTTCTTGATTACTTTTCTCTGATATTAAATAAGGAACAATATTATATATCAATTGCCAAAGTTCACTTTTCCTAGTATCTTATTGGCTGAAAGTGTATCACATGAGAGTCACAATAATATGTTGTCGACTGTCAATATAAATAAACAAAAATAAAAACACTAATAAAAACACTTCATTTCTTTACTGGTATTGTTCTCTTTGACACTTGATATGATAATAAAGCTCCGCTTCGGGAAACATCAGCGGTCTCGGGACCACAAAACATACTGTTTCCCTCAGTTCCAGTAAATATGTGTTAAATATAAGACAAGTCACACCTATTCACTTTATTATATCTAGCGCAACCTTGGTATATGTGACTTACCTAAGGTCTCAATTCTGGTTTTGAAAGCCATGTTTCTTGTAATCTCAAGATCAAAATCAGCCTTCAGCTTTTCCAGTTCACAATTGTGAGTCATTTTAATGTTTTCTAGTTGTTTTTGCTTGTTCTCTAATACCTCATTACCAGCTACAGGCTCGGTTTGTGTTTCTCTTGCCTCAAAAATAGTAACAGTTTCAGTTTCCTATAGGATGGCAAAAACATTAAGGGTAAATAGAAACTGAATATATATTATAACATACAAATGCAAATTACAGTCCTTTAAATTTGATAGAATGTCATATAAATCTATAAACAATCCTATCTATATAAAACATAGTTAAGTTCCAATCAGGCATAAAGTCTACACATTACAATGAAGGATACAATAGTCACACCCCAGGTTGAGCATGCATCTTGTTAAGATCTTTTAAGATTTGGTATAATCATCCAAGATCTTACTAAAACCTTGGCAAGTAAATTTCTTGGAAGGATCTTTGGAAGATCTTTATTAAATCTCGGCAGAAACTTGCAAGTTCATGCAAGTTCTCAAGCAGATTGAGGGTTACATGCCACTAGATCTTGTAAGATCATGCCTCGATCTTGCATGGAACTAGGTAAGATGTTCAACCTGCGACTGTTCTGCTCCAGTGATCATATCAATAGGTTTGTACAAAATAATGAATTTGGAAGTACAAACTTACTTTTGTTTCACAGATGTAAGCCATGCATACTATAAACAGAACATTTATCACTCATACCTTGAGCTGCTGTGATGTTAGTTGCATATTTTGTTCTCTAAGATGTTCCAACTCTTCTTTAAGATTCTCAATGGTTCTTTCTAAGTCAAGTGCCTGATAAGAAAAGCATATTAAACAGGTTCCCATTTAAATCTGTACTTCCCCATTTAAATCTGTACTTCCCCATTTAAATCTGTACTTTCCCATTTAAATCTGTACTTATGCAAATTGTGTTGATGTGTGCTAAACACACAGATCAACCAATCAGAGAAGTTCACTTCAGAAATAATATACTCTGATTGGTTGATCTGTGTGTTTAGCACACATCAACACAATTTGCATAAGTACAGATTTAAATGGGAAAGTACAGATTTAAATGGGAACCTGTTATTTATAATAATAACAATAATAATGACGGTTTATTTGAAGCATTTCTACAGAGTAGCTCTACATCTAATAATTGTTTTATGTTCAATATATTTGTCTTAATGTAAAATTGCAATAAAATAATAGTGGCGATGATGAAGTTGATTATTTCATAGGTATGTGCAGTACTTAAACAGATGTTTTTCGGTATACATACTCTGTTCCTAGACTTAGCTCTTGGTGTACTCCTACAATTACTGGCTAAACTTGAACCGCTACAGGTACTCAAATCTAGAGATTGAAGTAAATGAGAGATAAGAAATAGATCGATCATTTACTTTACACTTGAAATCTGGCCAATCACCAATCTCAACCCAACAACACTATTAAAGAGAGGCTGTGCATGAGGTAATCACATGGCATGCATGCACTTTTTCTATGTCTGCAATATAGTCTCCTATTATTCACAAAAATGGATCTTACAAATCAAATATCCAATGCATGCTTACCCAGCTGAAATGTACTTGTATCACATGGTCCAGGCAGGTTTTCTACACATTAGAAATATAGAACAACATAAATAAGCAATGTTTTGCTAAATATATTATAAAAAAGATTATATCAATATTCTAAGGTTAGAGTAGTGAGCTATAACTTGCATGTATGCGTTTTTGAAAATATTTTGTTGACTCAATTTAACATATTAGCTTACCTTTGGATTCTCCAAACCTCCTGCTTTTAGGAAACACTATAGCTCCTCCATTTTTAGCACGGTTATTGACATTATAGTTACCTACTGGGGGACCCTGGCTGACTGTGAACAACAAAGTGTAAGCTTTATAGTTTACGAAAGAGCTACATTTGATGAGTAATTGAGTCAGGTTTTCAATAAAATCGCCACCAAAAGCAATAACTTCCAAAAAGGTTATTGCGATTGATAGTTAAGTTGTAATAAGTCCTTCAAACTCCAAAATTAAATAAATCAATTTGATTAGAATAGTGTGAATGTGTATTTAACGTCCACATTCACGACTCGCGATCATACCTGGACTTCGAAAGCGCTTGGATTTTTGAAACATCCTGTTAAAACCAAGAAACAATCCTAAATAAGTCTCAATCAATCACAGTTAAAATAGAATGAAGTTCGTAAATGGTTGATTTTAAGCAAAGAAGTTGGCTTTTGTGGCGAGTTTTCGAAATTAATCTCCAAATTTGTCCGTTGAACAGAACTTGATTTGACAAACTGACCAATCAGCACCAACTAGTCTCGCTATGATGCTAGTCCCAGGCTTAATGTAATGTAATGATGACTAATATTTATTAAAATAAAAAAATCCTTTGTAGAGAATTAAAAAAATGAAAATATTTTTTTACTTTGGTCTTATGTAAAAGACGGGCAACTGTAGATAGTTTCTGAGTGTTCCTCTGGTGTTGACATAAATTTATAACAAAATCGTTGCGCGCCATATTTTAAATTTTTGGTGGAAAATGACAAAAGCCAATGAGGATGAAATTACATACCATGTGATCCTATTGACCAATCAAATCGAGGTATTCAATGTTTTCCATCGATAAAGAAACAAGATGGCGGCGCGTGGCGTCTGTTTCGTGTTTTGTACTATTTTATCTAAATAGTTTACTTTTAATTATGTATTAGCTATTCAGTCTATTCTGTTATGAAAAAGAATGGTTTCTTCGTCGCAGAATGATGAGGGTTATGTGAATTTCTTACAAGATCAAGGTATTTTGTTAGTCATTATTCGCCAATGAACTTGTGTTTTGAGTTTGAAAACTTTTTAATCTAGGGTCAATTACACTTTGTTGTCATTAAAGTAATAATCTCTTGTTTATTTGTACAATCTATTATGCACTATTCATTCACTCGTTCATTTGAATACAAGTACAAATGTTAAAATGATTCACATTGATCAGCTTACAATATTTAAAAAAAAAATTAAAGTTAATAATTTAAAAGTAAGAGCTCACTTATAAAACCTTATTATATTGTATTACCTATCTGTCTGATTCTATGATAACTAGCTTAATCATAACTTTTGTAATATAGTTAGGCGACTGAATGCTGTCTTGAATGAATACCAGAAGAAATATCTGCCTGTCAAGGAGCCTAAAATTAAGGTACTAGAAACCATGACAACGCTATGACCATGATTTAATACCAGTAGTCGACTGGCTCAGTGTTTACAGGGGAACCATACACCTTAATAACTTTTAGGGAACATTAAAAAACTGATTTATGGCCAGGTTGCATTATCGTCAATATTTGAGATTGTTGAGTCAAAAAAGTTTCAAGATTTTTGAATTTTAAACTGGTAGAACAAATTTGGGTTTTCAAATTATAAAACAATCACAAAAGTTCACTTAACATCATGATGCTGCATTGAAAGGGTCTGTGATCTATTTAATTGACAGAATCTACCTGATTTCTGGATGCAGATTCTTTTCAACTAGAACTTGACCAAAATCAGCCTGCCACAATACACTCTTACCTCTTTGAAGATTTTGCAGGTTTTCAAAATTTTGTCAAATCAGTCACATGTATTCAAGTCACAATTTTGATCAAAAACAACTGTAATGCCACTTGGTCTTTATTGCAAAATTTCTGCAAGAATATTTGGCATCAAAAACTCATCTTCATATTGTTTAAATATTTGTAGTTTATCTATTATTGATAAATCTGACAGTAAAGTATTTTTTTGAAAACTCCAATATTCGATTGCATCGTGCTATAGTGGAATAAGGACCCAGCGGCAGATCTAGGAATTTAGGATAGGGGTGCTGAGTGATGGCCTTAAAATTTTGCATGTATTCAGTTTGCATACATGTGTGGGATGCCCACAACGTTTTTATAATTTAGCATCATTCTTCAGACTTTTTTCTTGTTTTCTCGTACCGTGGTATTCTTAAATTGTTTTTTCAATTTTTTTTTATGGCACAACAAAAGGGGGGACAAAAGGGGATCTACTTTATGACATACAGATAGTAAGAAATTTTACTGAAATTTTTTTCTTAATAGGATGATGAACCTCTTCCTCCTTGGATTACAAATCAAAGGTGTGCAACATAGAAATTAGATATTACTATCATTAGTTTTTACTGCTCTACATTGTTGTTAATACACCTAACTACAAGAATGTTGTCCTTGCATGACTATTGTAATTTGGTGGAAAAAATAAATTAACTAATGAGACAAACTTTTTTGAAGATAACAATTTTGTTATGCTTTTCTTACTAAATTACTTATAAATGTTCTTTTTATGAGTCGTTGGAAACATTCTTTCAATTTAATGAGTAAAAATGATATGAGTAAAAATGATGAAATTGATATAAATGTTGTATAATATAAAAATGTGAATTTGAAAAATAAGTATTACAGCATGTATTTTTAATTGTTTAATATCTGATTCAGTGATGAATTGTGTTTACCCTGGGTGCCAGAGGAATTATTTTCCGGGTCAACTAGGGCAAGTGCGAAGCGCTATAATATTAATACCACAGAAAATAATTCCTCTGGCACCCAGTGTAAGTAATGTTTCACCTTATGTAATAAATGTTGTGTTTTTTTTTTTTATAGCATCATCTCTCCTCTGGTTATTGAATATGATGATACTATCAAAAAACTGAAGGACCAGTTAAGATTTCAAAAGGTTTTCTATTTTTGATTTATCTCATAAATTTGAATACAACTGATTTATGGTAAATCAAATGGTTCCATTCCAAAATGACAATGAAAAATTGCAATGCTTGCTCTACAACATGCTGTCTTTGCTGTGGTCAATGCTTGCTTTTATCTGCTTTGCTGTACTTACTAGACTTCCTGCATTGCCCATGGTACCATATATAATCATGATAAACACAACTTTAGTCTGACTATCAATCACAAAATATCAAAATAAGTTAGCCTTTACGCTATCAATTTTGTCGGACGACAAGAGCTGTGATTTCAATGGTGATTTTGTCGCAGCTTTGTTGCCGCAATTTCGAATATGCTTGCATTTTGGAGACAGCAAATTGTACTAAATTTTGAGCATGTTCAAAGTAGCGTTGACAAATTTGCGATAAAATCGCCATTGAGATCACAGCTCTTGTTGCGCGACAAAATTGCTTGTAACAGGCCTTTAGGAGATTTAATTTCCTCTCTCTGTATTTGTAGGATAACTTAGACCACTTGAAACAGAGGACTGATAGAGTGGTACATGAGAATGCTGGGTGAGTTGAATAGCATGCTATTAAAATTGTTTTTTTCAAATATTATATAGCTGATCTCAAGAAGTTTGGCTATGTTTGTGTTCTCATTTTATGTTGAAGTAACTCAAATCAGCTTGGGGCTACTACATAGCATAAGAAGATGCAAAATATTTAAATAAAAGGATATTTCCAAACCATTAACCCTCTTGAGATCAGTTATACATATTGAAATACGTAAGATGAAGAATTTTATTCACAAAATATTTGAATTGGGTGGAAACATACTTAGCAACTCGTTAGCCGATTTTGTCTATTATCAATCAATCAACTGAACCATTATTATCAAGTAATAACACAGAGAAATAGATATAGTAATTTGTTTACATAAGGTGCATGTTGTTTGCTTCCCCCAAGGTTGCATGATCAGCTTCGTCGCAGTATTGAAAGCCAAATGGAAGTCCTTAAAAGAGGAGAAGGCTCGAACATGGATAAAGAACTGATTGATAAGATGCAATACCAGCTGGAATTGATTAGTAAGGTAAGTTGACAATATTAAATGTTTGGTAAGGTGTCAGTAAGTGGTTAGTAAGGTGTCAGTAAGTGGTATGTAAGGTGTCAGTAAGTGGTTAGTAAGGTGTCAGTAAGCGGCTGGTAAAGTGTCAGTAAGTGGTAGGTAAGGTGTCAGTAAGTGGTAGGTAAGGTGTCAGTAAGTGGTAGTAAGGTGTCAGTAAGCGGCTGGTAAAGTGTCAGTAAGCGGCTGGTAAAGTGTCAGTAAGTGGTAAGTAAGGTGTCAGTAAGTGGTAGTAAGGTGTCAGTAAGTGGTTTGTAAGATGTCAGTAAGTGGTTATAGTAAGGTGTCATTAAGTGGTTAGTAAGGTGTCATTAAGTGGTTAGTAAGGTGTCATTAAGTGATTGGTAAGGTGTCAGTAAGTGGTTGGTAAGGTGTCAATTAGTTGTCTGTAAGGTGTCAGTAAGTGGTTAGTAAGGTGTCATTAAGTTTACTGTGAACCTTTAAGCCAAAAATTTGGCTGATTTTTTTTTATTTAAAGGTTTTAACATTTATAACATAAACTTTTGATTATTGAAACAAAAAAATCATAATGTTACATACTTCCAGAGATATTAAAATAAATTCGTTTTTATGGAAAACAAATTTACTTGAAAAGTGACATTATAATCCTATAATCCTATTATTGCTTGGTTCGCTTATCATGTTGCGTTACTTTTCTAAATTTCTTCATAATTTTAGATGTTTCTTGATTTACTTGCTTTACTATTTGATTTAATCTTATTTTTGTTCGACATTTATAAAAACGTTCCGCAGAGTATTACCAAAACAAAACAGGACACCACGATCTCTATTGGTTGATTTGTGACCTTTAAGTGACCTCGCTGACAGATAGATGAAGTGGGTGTCAATGTTTACAAAACTTTCAAAGCCCGATTTCTAGCTTTTAATTTTGCGCATACTAGTCAATTTTAAAAGGATAACCTGCAAAAAATTACTGTCCGAAAATCTTCGAAATTAGCGCAAACACTACTCAACTCATCAAAATTAAAACCGTGTGAGCGTTTATCGATTGATAGCTTGGTTTTTTATTTATGAAGTCGAATATAAACTAAACATTGAATATTTACGTTTCGTTACTTAGCTCTAAATAACTTCTAAACTAAGAAAAATATTAAGAAACGCTCACACGGTCTCAGAGATCAATATATGCTGACAAACATTATGCATTAAAATTCAGTAAAGGACAGATAGTTTTTCCAGGTTATCCTTTTAAACAAAGACACCCGATTTCACTTGGAGTCTTTCTCACGCACTACAAATTAATTTTTTACAAAAAAAAACTGCATAGACGTATTCTTTGTTTATTAAGCTTTAAAATGATGTATAATGTCATAAAATATTATTTAAGGCGACTCGAAAATAAATTTTTAACGAAAGGTACCCGCGAAGGTTCACAGTAACCTTAAGTGGTTGGTAAGGTGTCAGTAAGTGATTGGTAAGGTGTTTGTAAGCAGTTGCTAAGGTGTCAGTAAGTGATTGGTAAGGTGTCAGTAAGTGGTTGTTAAGGTGTCTATAAGCGGTTGCTAAGGTGTCTGTAAGTGGTTGCTAAGGTGTCTGTAAGTGGTTGTTAAGGTGTCGGTAAGTGGTTGCTAAGGTGTCAGTAAGTGGTTGCTAAGGTGTCTGTAAGTGGTTGGTAAGGTGACAGTAAGTGATTGGTAAGGTGTCAATAAGTGGTTGTTAAGGTGTCTGTAAGTGATTGGTAAGGTGACAGTAAGTGATTGGTAAGGTGTCAGTAAGTGGTTGCTAAGGTGTCTGTAAGCGGTTGCTAAGGTGTCAGTAAGTGGTTGCTAAGGTGTCAGTAAGTGGTTGCTAAGGTGTCAGTAAGTGGTTGCTAAGGTGTCAGTAAGTGGTTGCTAAGGTGTCTGTAAGTAGTTGCTAAGGTGTCAGTAAGTGGTTGCTAAGGTGTCTGTAAGTCGTTGGTATTTACTAATTACTGAATTGTGTTTGGACTTAGGAGAAAGACAGCTACATTGAGATGTGGGAGAGTGCTACTAAAGAACTTGAAAAGTTACAAGACATTGACAGGGTAGGTTTTAATAGTGTGTAATGTATATCATAGTGGTTCATCATAGTGCATAATAAATAATAATATACTTTTGGTAGAATTTAATAGATTCATGTGAAGGCTGTGACTTGAATTCATTGTTGGAAAACATTTGCATAAAAAGTAAAGAATAGTATTTTACGTCAGAAGTCCCTCTCTTCCAGAGAGCAAACAGTGCACTCACCAGTGCTCCGTTTTACAATCAAGGATCAAGGATGAGGTCACTGGGAATTGAACTAGGGATCTCTCGCACCGAAAGCCACACACTATTCAACTGTGCCATCCTTGCTCCTTAGATATGTGATAACAGCTATTGGATATGTATCATTGAGGAAATTGACAATACTGATTACAGACAAGTAAGAGCTTAATTATCTCTATGTTATTTGTTGCAGGAGAGAACAGCAGAAATCAGACTGAAAAGTAAACAAGTAGCATCTTTACAGGTCAGGTTGTTACACTTGTAACAGACTAAAATAATATATGACTATTAGGGGGCTTTAATTTATTTGTATATGGGGGGTCGGCAATATTGAGGGGGGTCACGTTATTTTCAGAAGCTATATAGGGGGTTGTCACTAATGGTATGCAGCTTTAGTAATTAACTGGGAAAATATAGGGGGTTATGATATTTTTTAACCAACCAGGAACAGGAGGGGGGTAATATTTGGAAAATACAACATGTGATCCCCCCCACCATACACTAATAAATGAAAGCCCCCGTAGACAAGTATACATATAACTGCAAGAATGTAGTTATATGAAAATAGATGACCACTATAAAAACACCTATGAACATAATCCAGTCTACCCATGGCCTGATGAAGACTAGCAGTCTGAGCAGTTGTAGGACATACAGTTTAAAACATTCTGCATATCTCATATCCACATTAAATAACCTTTATAACTTTATAGAATATTTTTATATTAACTAAAGGTCTATTTCATAAATTAATGTATGATAGTTTTGAAGACGCAATAAAATACAATAATTTTATGCAACAAGCTATATCCATTTTTTTATATTTCAACAATTATAATAACAGTTCTATTTGTATTATTTAGAGTGATTTAAAGAAAGCTAGACACCTGGCTGAAAGTCTTCAGCTGGAGATAAAAAAGATGAAAATGGTAGGTTTTTGTCATCAATGTATTTGCAGCCTTTCTCTAACTTTCTTTCTTGTTCTAAGTTATTGCTCATACAAATAATTATAATACACTGCAAAACACTCCACTCTGATCTTTTATGTTAAAACTTTGTATAAATGAGGAAAGTTTTGGCCGAATGTGAATGAGGAGTAACATGGTGGACAAGCTGGGAGCAAGAGGAGACATGTTTGTCCTCTATAAACTCACTCCTCCAATCATAGGTCACATCTCTCCTCAAAACAGTTCCTACTTTTATGAGAACAATCAGTGGAAATGAGTTGAATTTTAATCCAGTAAAGTTAGCAGTTAAAAAAAATACTGGTAAGTGCTATAGGTTATGAGTCAGTGTGTGTAGAATAAAAAAAAAATATAACTACTGCAGTATCATGCATTTGGACAGTTTTTGCTCGGCATCGCACAGGCAACCCAAACAATCACTGCAAATGAAGCAGTGAGTTCAAGTACTCTACGTGTTTATAATAAATCTTATTTCTAATCTATTCCCTCATGGGATGTGAGTTAAAAAATGTAACACAAAAGTTACTCATTGTTAATGGTTCGAGTGCCCTCACTGTAATAATCCTGTTTATACATTCTTTGTTAGGAATATGATAAGTTTTTGTCTACGGCACACACTCAGGATCAGGAAATTGATAGTACCAGGGTGGAATTAAAGTAAGTGTTTTGATTTTACTAAACAGTGTAATAATAATAAAACTAATAAAACCATGAACATTTCAAAATATGTCTGGAATGTCTTAATTTTATATTTATAATTTTCTGGAAAATGTCATGTTTAGAGCCACTAAGATACTAAATGTTTGATACTTATATATCATTCTATCATCCAGCAACCAACTTGACAAAATTATCAAGATTATATATGATTTAAGAATATTATGTACTTATTGGCTTAGTGGGAGGGCTGGAAATATTTTTCCCACTTGGCCTCGTTTTGAATTCATACTTGTATTTTGATTAACCACAGGAGGTGCAAGGCTGAGCTTAAAGCTAGCAAAAGTCAAATTGACGAATTCAGAAAAAATGTAGGACTCTTGGAAAAACAGGTTAAGGTTAAGGTAAGGGATGTATTTTGAAAATTATAGTTAACAGGTTTCCATTTAAATCTGTACTTTCCCATTTAAATCTGTACTTATGCAAATTGTGTTGATGTGTGCTAAACACACAGATCAACCAATCAGAGTATATTATTTCTGAAGTGAACTTCTCTGATTGGTTGATCTGTGTGTTTAGCACACATCAACAAAATTTGCATCAGTACAGATTTAAATGGGAAAGTACAGATTTAAATGGGAACCTGTTATTGATAAATTGATAAAATTAGGACGTTTGTTTTTATTTTTATTTTCAATATAATAATAAGTTTATTTATAAGGTACTTGAATGGCAATAATTTACAAATTGAAAAACTCAAGTTTACAATAATATTTAATTTAATAAAAAGAGAACTAAGAAATAATATTTATATACATATATATAAGAATATTATATCAATATAAAAACAAAAAGTCAAATGTGCATATGTACAACGTTTCACTTATGGATCAGCATCCCACTTTCTGACTGCATAGGGATCGAATGAAACTAGATTGAAAACATTTTTTGTTGCATTTGATAATGGGGAATGTTCTGGGAAATTTTGTTGAATACTTCCGTTTATCTTTTCAGAATTTTGATAAGAATACAGTGAAAGAACCAACATCAAGCGATGCACAGATTGAAGAGCTTCAGACATTTGCATTTGAACTGGAAGCAAGGTACACTGGCAATTAGAATTATGAATAATTTATCATTTAAATACAACTTCGTCAAGAGAGTACTACAGTCTGTGGTACCTATATTAAGCAGTCACTCTCGGGACTTTCCAAAGTGGCCGCCTAATAGAGGGTGACCTCTTAAACTTGGGTGACTGCTTAATAGAGGTACCACTGTAGTTAACTAATTTCTGACGTGTTGTATTGAAATGCGTTTGGTGTATAAATTGTACTTAATTTAAGTAAAATAAAGACACTTTCATAAGAAAAATATAAATTGCCCTGGGTAGGAAAAGTTTTGCCCCGAGACCCCCAAAGTTGCCCGATACTTCTTTGACTGGATCAATTTTTGTGTGCTCAATAGCATAGAGGGAAAACACTTTATCCATGACATGAAATAAAATTGCTTCAGGGTAATAGTTATTTATTTAATGATTATTATATTGATAAAGACATTCAAGTAATTATGTAAGACAAGTTGTAATTAAATATGAGGTATTTTTCCTTTTGTATTTGATGTTTCTGGTTGACTGATACTGACTAAATATTCACTAAATAAAAACTATTAGCTAGTAACTATTATGTTTTATTTCATGGTTCATGGTGTCAATTCTCCTTGTTCTCTTGCTAATAACATAGTAGTAAGATAGATAGTTTATAAATATTATTATTAAATTTTCATAAACAAACTGTGAGCCCTTAATCAAGTGTGAACTGTGGTTTGAACTTTATTATCTACAGACTCAGTACAATGATTAAGGAAGTTGGGAGACTCAACACAGAGAAAACTACTCTAGAAGAACAACTAGAAACATTGCAGACAAGAAGGTAAGACTATTTACTACGTTTCTCCTATACCATGACTTTCATCATTCTTATTATCAAGTACCATACATATTCAAATTCAAAAAAATCATGCTGGGACATCACGCGTCAGCCAATCACAGCGCCGATAATCCGACGAACAGTATATAAGACAACCATCATCCAGTCTACACCATCGCCTGATGAAGACTAGCAGATTGCAGTCGAAACGTCGCGGTATTTCTACCAATGACCTCAATCGTGAGACAATTGATTAAGTATCCTTTTAATTTCATATTCAAATTGTTGAATATACAGTTGTCGCAACCAAAGCTGCAGTCCACACTCTGAAGCATGCAAAGGATGTCGGCATTTCTTCTATTGTTATCTATTTATTCATAGCTTAATTTGGTTGTATGTGTTTGTGTTATATGACGATATCAATTTGCTGCAGTGGAAGATCACGAAACAAATATTTTTGAAAAAAAAGTGAAATAATTATGTAACAAATTATGTTATAATTACCGACATCCTTAGCAAGCTTCAGAGTATGGATTGTAGCTTCGGTTGCAACAACGATTTTTGAAATAGGTGTAGCAAAAGATGTTCTTATATGTAGGTATATTGGATATGTACAAAATGTGCAGGAAGAAAACATTTCCATTTATATACAAAATGCATTTTCTTTTCAGTATTGAAATGGAGAAACGAGAATTTGATGCAATATCCCATGTACGAGACAGTGTTCAGATGGTAGAGAATGCAATATTAGAACGAGATCAGGTATTTATATTGCATTAGATACATAAGCTTGTCTTGATATTTCCTTGTAATAATTTACTAACTTTACACTTTGATTATATTATTTGTCAACTAAACCATCATCATCATCATCAATTTACCAGAATCTAAAAAAATGTTTAACACATTTATTTCTTAGTGACTCTTTCTGTATTTTTAAATTTTTCATTGTATATTTACGCACATTAATTTTAATCATGTCTACACAAGTGCACTCAGACATATGTATAGTGCGCTATACAAGAACCTACTATTATTATTATTATCACATGCTTGGAGCAAAAACACCTATGCTCCAACGACCATGTGAAGTTGTTTTTGTCCATCATGGATCATAATGCCTGTTGCCTGTCTATCCCAAGAAGGTTTTTTAGCTTTTTCTAAGTTCGCTTGTTGAAATGCACCTGTTTTTGCATAGCAACATTTTGTCATGTCATCATTTCCTTCATCATCCATTTCATCAGCTTTTCATGAAATTATGGTTCTTCATTGTTGTTTTTCAATTCAACAATTGATTATTATAATGGGTAGTTTATAATTTTTTAGATATATTTTAACTGCATAGAAAAAACAGTTTTTTAGATAAATAAATATTCTTCTAACTGCAGAAATAAAAAAACAAATTCCCATGTACTTTCAAAATAATAAGTTATTGTGCTCAATAAAATGGAAGTGATTATTGTCTGAAACAAACTTTCAATTCTGTCAAGGCATTACTTCGTGAACAGCAAAAGAGTCAGGAAGCAAGTCGTCTACAAGATGTCATCAACAAGCTGCTGAAAGAGGCAGGGAAAAGGGCAAAAGATGAGGTGAGAATGCTATTGGATGTTAATCTCATTATTGTTAGGGGTTTTTCATTTATTAGTGTATAGGGGGGTCAGCAATTTCATGGGGGTCATGTTATTTTCGGAAGCTTTATAGGGGGGTTGTTAATAATTGTATGCAGGTTTAGTAAACAGGTTCCCATTTAAATCTGTACTTTCCCATTTAAATCTGTTAAATTATGCAAATTTTGTTGATGTGTGCTAAACACACAGATCAACCAATCAGAGAAGTTCACTTCAGAAATAATAAACTCTGATTGGTTGATCTGTGTGTTTAGCACACATTAACACAATTTGCATAAGTACATATTTAACTGATTTAAATGGGAACCTGTTAGTAATATACTAGGCAATTATAGGAGGGTTATGATCTTTTTTACCCACCAGGAAGGGGGGTTGCATAATATTTGGAAAAGACAACAGGTGGTTTTGCCGACCCCCCCCCCCCCCCCAACATCATCAACAACAACAACACCATCATGATCATCATGATCAGTATCATCGTTATCATCACTACCATTACTTTTATTAACTGTTAACACTAGGTCGATGTAGTCAGGAATCAGTGTAACAAGAATTTACAGAAACTAATGGAAGAAGTACAGTATCTCGAAGTGGTATGTAGACCACCACAGGGAGCCCAACCAATTAGATACACATACATTCACAAAACACCACAGGAAGCCCAGTCATAAATAAACAAACAATTATCGTTGAATTAAATATGTCGTAGCATTTGCGTTTTCTTTTCAAATAACGAATCCAGAACAGCACGAAGCTAAGAGGCCTCTCTAAATTGTCGTCATTAGTAATTGTGATGTGATAGTTGACGTATTTTTTGACGTTTACTCGCCACTTGCATAAAATTATGTCTTACAATGGTTTTGAAAGTCACTTTTGAAAACCTGTCAAAAGTTTGTTTACTTACTTGCAAACGACGCTTTGAATACTAAATTTGATCAGTTAAAACTTAAATTCCATTAATTTTAGCCTCGCATCTTTTGTTTCTCTCGCTTTTTCGATACTGGGAGAACAGCTTTTCAATTATCTTGTTAAATGGCAAAAGAACCTTACTATGTTCGGGATAAACGATGGATTTTCGAGTATTATCCGGTATTACTGGCTCCTTCAAGTCAATGTCTTTGTTATTATTGATGCACACATTCAGTATTCGTTAATTTTTGTGTTTAGTTGGTGCGCGATAATCAAGAAAACATGTATTTTATTGGAAATATTGTCGATAAGAACCAACAACATATCTTTCCTCGCAAAAACAGAAAATATAATTCCATGTGTAAATTTTGATAATCGGGATAAGTGTGATTTAAACGATAAATAGGATCAAATCATTATTCACTGAAGAGCAATTTCTAAGAGGAATTACTTATTATTTATTGTAGGAAGGAGCCGAGAAACAAGCTCAACTGGAACGAGCAATGAGAGAGAAGTCTGCCGTCGAACAAGAGCTAGAAAAGGTGGGGTGAAAAGTTTAGTACAACAGAATGTTATCAATGGAGACCAAATTTTGTCGCGCGATAAGAGCTGCGATTTCAATGGCGATTTAATCGCAGATTTGTCAACGCTACTTTGAACATGCTCGAATTTTAGTGCAATTTGCTGCGACTTTAATTTCTGTCTCCTAAATTCGAGCGTGTTAGAAATCGCGGCAACAAAGCAGCGATAAAATCGCCATTGAAATCGCAGCTCTTGTCACGCGACAAAATTGCTAGTGTAAACGGAACTCTATTGTAGTAATAGTCAGCCTTTGAAGCTGTGGTTAACGATAGAATCGGTTAATTTTAACTTTCTTTCTTTTCATTTTTCCACTAATTGTTTTTTTATTTCATTTCTCTTTATCCTTTCTTTTCGTTTACTGTTTTTATTTTCTTTCTTTTCATTCAGTTCCGTTGTGTTCTCTCCTAAAGGTTATTCCTTTTCTTCCCCTTTTTTCTTTCTTTTTCAATTACTCATCTTTCATTTATTTTCCCAATTCTTATTTTTTCTTTCCTTGTCGATAATATATTGACGGTGATTCAGTTTTCATATTGATGTTTCTTTGTTCAAAGGTTTACCGTGAAGGACCTTCGGAAATCGAACGTGTTGGGTTAACGTTTGAAGAACTACAAAAAAGAATAGGAGCAGCGGAGAGAGCCCGGGACGAGGCGTCTATTTACAATGGTAACCTTATGGCTACAGTCAAACGACTAGAAAACAAGTAAGTAGGGACGATTAGGTAGGGACGAGTTATGCCTTGGAAGTCAGGGTGCGGAAGAGAATGGAAGGGAAGATGTCAGTGCAGCTGGACGGCCTTCAATGACTGTAATTTACGCGAATAATCCCATAAAACGAGTTCGGACTAGAACGACGAACGTCAGCGATAAGAAGCTTGGATATAGAAACAGGGGTGGATCTAGGGAGGTGTCCCTTCAAGCACTGGACACCCCCTAGCGCCACAATTACCCCTATTTTATTTAAGACATTTAGGGACCGGACACTCCCTAACACCTTAAGAGCCCTTCATTTGCAATTGGGACACACCCCTTACACATTTCTGGATCCGCCCCTGAGAAGAAGGTCATCGCGTTATGCTAAAAACGGTTTTACAGTGTACTATGTGGATCTGCTGTGGAAAATATTAAACTATTATTTCTTGCTCCGTGTTGCCACTTGAAAAAGAGATAGACTAAGAGAGAAGGACCTGCATTAATTGGTGCAAATGATGTATTAAATATTGATTTTCTTCTGCAGACTTGATCAGGAAAAAAACCAGCTAAACGCTGAGAATACAGAGTTACGAAGAAGAATAAAACAACTAGAGTCTGAATCTGAAGAAATGTCTGAAAATAGATTACATTTAGTTGGTGAGTTGACATCCCATAGCACTGTTCCTTCAAATATTATTAGTATCTATACCTATTTGCAATCTTTCCCAAACATAAACCGCCATAGAGGACGTTAAAGACGATAGCACATAATACCTATACTCCCACTTTATCGTCCCATCCCTCTTCATAGAGAAGGGCCGATATGTGTTAATCCTCTACGTAAAGAAGAATCACTAAATACATGTATGTAATACAAATAGATAAACCACTTGTTTAACGTCTCAATCTTCTAACTGGACACGTGTGCCCTACTAATCGGGGAGACTCACTCACACTCACTACCTCTACTTTGAATATTTTGCACACAACTCGGCTCACATGTTCATTTTTGCTGAGGGACGAAAACCGGATTACCCGGAGAAAAACCCTCGTGGCATAGGAGAGAAGAACACATCAAACAACTTCAACTCCGAGCCGGGACTCGAACCTGGACCCTGGGCGGTGAAAGGCTAGCGCCCTCACCGCTAGACAACCCATGCAATAACCGAAATTGTATGTTATTTAAATGTTTTGTTTAATTCAGATGAGATCGATAAACTAAAGCGAGAGGTTCTAGCATCAAGACAATCAAGGGAAGCAGCAGAACACGAACGAGATACCGAGGTATGTCTCGTGGTGATAAAACAAACATTCACAACTATTAGTAAATTGCATCTCATTCTGATGAGTTGCGTACTTTATGAGAGCACCCGTGTTGGCGGCATGCTGATCAAATATATCAATTTGTATTTTAAGAAATAAATAGAAACCTTGCTTGTCCGCTTCGTGTGGTGCTACTCATAAGACTTCGTGTTTTATATAACAGTCATTAGGGACCGCCCATTTAACTTTTGAGGGTGGGTGATTTCGGATCAACGTCTTGGTGGACAGGATATTGTTTTCCTTCTCAATGCTCTGCAGGATATTTATTTCTATACTTTGACACATTTTTTTCACCCCTTACAATGGGGCAGGAATTTGTTTTTATTCCATTTGTGCTGCTCGAAATGTTTTTCAACCCTTCGGGCCGTGCAGGAAATTTATTTTCAAAATCACCCACCCACCCCACCCCCCTCAGAAGTTAAATGGTCGGCCCCTTAAAAAAATAACTATTAGAATCACGCAATCTTTCTGATTGGTCGAGACGCGTTTGCATGTTGACCAATTGTGTTTTATAAAAGAAAACTTGCTTTCTTTGCTGTAGGCTTCTCTTAACACTTCTCTCGTGTTCTGTCAATCCTTTTTGTTATTATTTAATCATTGCGCGGTTTGACTGAATGTTTCCTTGATATTCTGCTAATTGACAAAACACTGTAATTAGAAGGCAAACAGTTTGACACTGTAAAAACAACAGTACTTGAAACTCTGGGGGAGATATTGGTATACCCTGAAAACTGTGAGCACTGAAAACAATTTTGGTCGACTACGGGCTAGCCTGCGTCACATCCGGGCCGGGTGTGAAACTAAAATTTGCTTGGATGGAGTGAAAATGAATGATCTTGCTGTTATATTTTCTAAATATACTAGATAGGTTTGGCTCTTCATTCTGTTTTCATTTACTTATTTAACTGATTATTCAGCATTCATTCAAGCCGACATTCACTGACTTATTCATTCATTTATTTATTTATTCATTAACTAATTTATTCATCCATTCATTCATCCATTCATTCATCCTTTCATTCATCAAGCTATTACTCATCAATCAAATCATTTATTCATTCATTCATTCATCCATGCACTCACCCATGCATTCATCCATCCATTCATTCATCCTTTCATTCATGAAGCTATTACTCATCAATCAAATCATTTATTCATTCATTCATTCATGCACTCACCCATGCATTCATCCATCCATTCATTCATCCTTTCATTCATCCTTTCATTCATGAAGCTATTACTCATCAATCAAATCATTCATTCATTCATTCATTCATGCACTCACCCATGCATTCATCCATGCATTCATTCATCCATTCATTCATCCTTTCATTCATCAAGCTATTACTCATCAATCAAATCATTTATTCATTCATTCACCCATGCATTCATCCATCCATTCATTCATCCATTCATTCATCCATTCATTCATCAAGCAATTACTCATCAATTAAGTAATATATTCATTCATCGAATTATTGTTTTTTCTCGATTATTTGTTTGAATTAATAAATGAACAAATTATCTTCCGTTTGTACATATACATCATTTTATGTTTGGCTTACATATTGAATAATGTCAGATTCTTTTCCAACCATTCATTCATAGATTGCAGCTCAGAAGAGAAAGTTCGAACTAAAAGAAAAAGATTTTGACTTGAAGCTTCGGGGTGTGGAAGAAATGAACCGCAAATCAATCAATGATCTTCGAGATATGCTCAACACACAACAAAAGATAGGAATACAGTGAGTATTGTCATCTCATTCTTGAACTCGCTATAACGACCATAGATTATTTTGTTTGTTTATTTGTTTATTCGCTCTTTCATTCGTTTGTTCGTTTGTTTATTAGTTTATTCGCTCTTTCTTTCGTTTGTTTGTTTGTTCGTTCGTTTGTTCATTAGTTTGTTCGTTCGTTTGTTTATTAGTTTGTTCGTTCGTTTGTTTATTAGTTTGTTTGTTTGTTTGTTTATTTGTTTGTTTGTTCATTAGTTTGTTCGACCTGTTTTCGCTTGTTTTTGTTTTTCTTTTCTCATGCATTATTTTCTGTTCTATAGGTGGAAAGAAGAGACAAAATCTTTGACGGGAAGGTTTGAAAAAACCGTCAGTGAATTGAGGTAACCGATATAATGCTGATTGCGTTGTTAGCAAAACAAAACCGGTCAATAACTTGTTAAGGTAGTTCGGGACCCTTGCTAATGCGCTTGAAGCTCGCTCATGAAAGCAAAAATATGCCTTTTCTCAGTTTTTAAGCTTCGAACAAACTACAGAATGATAAAGAGGAGTCTTGAAAGCGAGTAGTGCCCAGTCTCACTCGACCAAAACAATAGAATTGTTGACGGCCCGGACTATAACCTATTTTTTCTGTCGTCAGACAACAAGTATCGATGCAAAAGAAGCGAAACGATGAGTTGAACAGTTCTCTAATGGATGAACGCCAACACGCTGAACAGGTAATATCGTTGTACATAATCCAAGAGGGAAAGGAATTATACAACCATACAACTATTATTGCCATCTTTGAAGTTGTTTGGATCCACACACCAGGAGTGGCGGAAGCGAGCATTATTAACTTTTGCCGAAATGCATCATTGCTTACAGATATTGTCTCTTTGAATGATTTTAGTTTAAGTCAAAACTCTCTTCAACCAAGCAAAATATTAGTAAACTACAGAAAATGGTGGCAGATGCTGAGACGAGGGCTGAGGCAGCTAGTGCACAGGTATGGATAACATGAAGAGAGACATTGACTCTCGTGAATAAACGCTGGCCTATAGGTGGACGTACAGTGACGTTAGCCTGCGTAGCAAGCGTTTCTTTTGGGGGGAACGGGAAAAAGTTGTTTTGGGTTGTTTTGACCTAAGACGAGAGCAAAAAAAAAACGAAAAAAAAAGCAAAGAAAACTTGATTTTTTGTACTCGTGTTAGGTTTCGCGCGGCCATATTGGTAACACAGCTATCCCAAAACACCCAAAACAACTTTCTCCCGTTCCCCGCAAAAGAAACGCTTGCTACGCAGGCTACAGTGACGTATTTTGTTATGGTTATGCCAACCAGCCATTGTTATTAGGACAAAGAAAATTAAAAAATCTATTGTGAAAATGGTTGGCAAATTAGCATCACACTTATAAACACTACGCTCACCTATTTGGCAAAAAATGGGTCATAATTACTTTGAAATTCAAGCAACAACTGGTATAAAAGATACATTGTTCGTTATTAAATTTATTTTTCGGGCAATAGCTCTTATTGTAGATGAGCACGTGAGTCCAACAAACCAGCGGTATCGCCATGAGCGTACCATGAAAACGAGGTTCTCGGGTCTAGATTTGCTTTGCTAGCAAAGATGTTTACTACAGATCAACTAATCATCGCATCATTTTGATAAATATATTGGATATAGAAAGTTATTTCCGCATTCCCAACTATGGTCAACCACTACCGAGTCTTTGGATGTATGAAAAGAAGTTCTAAAGTAGAATACAGTGGTTTGTCATGGCATTTACTACAACTATCGAACAAGAAGTCACATTGTTTATCGTTTGTCTTACCCGTGATAGTAAAGAGAGGAGGACCCTTTATAATTCACCAAATGCCACTCATTGACTTTCAAAAATAAAAACGTAATCTTAAAACGGTACACCATCAGAATTAGGAATCAGAAATATTTTTTTTGGAAAGTTTTATTGATATAAATAATACTCAAGTGAAGCTATTTAGAATCAAAGCTACAGAGATTTGTATGTGTTCAGTGAACTGTTTCCTTACTAGCCTCATTGTGGTGTTTTTCACACTTTTGAAATTCTCGTTACTTCTCAAGAATTGAATATTTTTGTCTCAAGCGTTTTACCTTTGTTGATGTCATTCTAATCTATATTTTTGATGCAGTGGTCAATAATGAATTAAACAAAATATGATAAAGAAGTGACGGCCATATTGGCATTCGGTCTGTACAGTGGATAGCGTAGAAATTAATATTTTGTCTTTTTTTAGGTATCAACTTTACTCAGTCGAGAACATCAACTTCTACAGGAACGAAAACTACTAAACAAAGAACTAGAAAAACTGAAACTAGAACGGAGTAGGCCTGGGAATGGCAACAAGACACGAGACCTCCCGCAACGCCACACTAGTCTGCTGACCAATGGATTAGGCGCACATGAGCCTGCAGTACGACTGGACGTGATGTCGCCTCGTAATGAAGGGTTATATGGTGATTTAGATGGTTTTGAAAGACGTCCTATAGATGACAGTTATTCTCGTAATCGATTCATGTTATGATGACTGTGTATTATAGTAATAACATATAGTGTGTTTTTTAATATTTATATATAACGTGTTTAGATTATATTTACCTATGCATGTAACATCGTCCTACAGTGGAACCCCGCCTTACGGCCACCCGCTTACAGTGAGGATACTCAAACCATGAACACTTTGATTTTTTTTGTTACTTTTTTTAACCCACATCCCTTAAGCGAATAGATTAGAAATAAGATGTATTATGAACACTTAGTGTATTGGAACTCACTGCTTCATTTTTTAGAGCTTTTGGAGCAGTAGAAGGCTCAGAAAATAGTAACACGAAAAAAGTAAAGTGTAGTCACGGTTCGAGTATCCTCACTGTAATACGGCCACCCCGTTATTGCGGCCAGTCCGGACACCCTAGTCCGGACACCCTATTAATACGGCCACTTTGGGCTGTCCCTTCGGTGTCCGGATTAACGGGGTTCCACTGTATTTCCTTCTCTTTTCCTTACTTCTGGATTAAGATTAATTCAATGAATAGAAACCGTATGTTTCAGCCAGTTGAGATTCAAGCTCCTCCTATCACTTATCACCGCCGATTGTAAATGTGTTTTTACAATGTAATTATTAATACAATATAGTAACGAATGTTTGTGAAATAAAGTAGTAAAGTGAAGTTTGTGTGTTTGTTTGTTTTTTACCGTTTTGTTTGGTTGTTTCTTTGTCCCTTTTTTGTTTGTTTTAGTGTCTGTTCTTTGTACCATTTCAGCAAGCAGCATATTTTTGTCTGTTGAGTACTACTTTCCGTTACGAGTAAACATGAGCTAAAATTCTGAGAAAACATAAATGTTTACATAAAGCAGACGAACAATGAAATAATACGAACAAATCTTGAATCAAAACCGTTATGCAAGGATGGTTTATGGCGCAAGAAATACTAGATATGTCATCATGACCATCAAATCCATGACTTTATTTACATGTTTTCTTAATGTTTTCCTATATACAACAATACCGTCATTACTACTCCTATTTACATTGATAAACTAATTTCAACTCTTTGTTTATTTATAAGCTCTGTAAAATGCTGCACTTTTATCTGGTCGTATCGTTCAGCGATTAACTCTTTGGTCTGTCAAACGAAATGGCATCCATTTTACGCAGAATAAAGTCACTGTACCGAAAATGTACGGTGTTCGCAATGTCGTGAAGTTTATCTTTTTCAGCAATTGTTTTTGGCTTATTGATAGTCTGAGTTGTCTGTTTGTTAGCCATATTTGTAGAACCAATATTAGTTTTACCTTGGGGTTTGTTTCCAAATCCGAAGGCCATTCCATAGGGCTCCAGTAAAGGCAGTTTAAATGCTTCTTCTTCATGTATATTTTTCTTCTTTGAAGGTTTTGCAAAAGGATCACACACAATGAGAGGTACATATTTGTGTACGGGAATCGACGGCAACTTTAAATGAAAGTCTGCTTTCGAGAATATTTCCTTATAAGGTATCTCATGTACAGTTTCTAAACTTTCAGCAAAGCAAACTTTGTTTTCTTTATAAGGTTCCTGGATCTTGTCGTTGTGTTTTAGATTACTTTTCGGTGGTTCAGTTAGAAAGGCTTTCGTTGGAAATCGTGTATGCAACGAGTTCACTCTGCTCTTGGTGATAGTCATAATGCTTTGCTTTAATAAAGTCTTTTACCAACTTTAACCATTCAGAAATTTTTTTGAACTGATGATTACGCTGTCCATTGCTTCTTCAGTTCCTTTCAGGTTGGTTTGAAGGTGTTGCGAAAGTTCCGTGCCACTTTGTTATTTTTTCTCTTGGACACGATTCACAGTCAACAAACCAAAGTTGATTATAAACAAAAGCGCTGTGTCTGATATCTAGTATTTGTGGTAACAAAGAGCTGTTAGGATTATAAGCTACTTCACCATTCAAAGCGAGAGGCCCCGGGGGACTACTAGTCATCAGCTTTCACTTGGAGGCTTTTCATTTTCACTTCATTAGTTCCGATATCGAAACCAAATGAGCACCACTTGACGGATGTTTTCTGTTCAAAACAGTCTCAATACAATAGCGAAATCGAAACAAAACTCAATTTGTTTTTGCAATTAGCTCGTTAGCTTAAAAACTCTCTAAAGTTGTTAATAAAACCTCAGCTTGAAAGTAAACCTCGCGTTAATAAGACTTGAATATCAACTTATCAATGATGACTTACTTGCTTCCAACTCAAGCAAAGATGTTTTCAAGTTACATTTATCACTAATGGCAACAAACGTATAATTGGCTTCGCTGCCGTAGTAATTTTTCATTGCTATATACTTATATATATATTTACAAAGAAAAAATCATAGTTAAGTCTTGTTAATTGAAAGGTTTACAAAGCTTATGTCTGTAGGATTAATTGAAAGTTTCTTTAAACCAAACGTCAATTGATAGGAGATTTAGGAAGAAAGAGAACTGGCGTTGGATCATGAAGGCTTCGTTTGTCATCTGACTGTTCAAGTCTGTAGCTGCTCAAGCTGCTACGTCTCCTTTGCCGTTCCTCTGGGAATGGTCGAAGATGACCACTTGATGATAACCTCACAGGCATCTGAGAATAAGACGATGAACTTTCAGAAGCAAAACTTTCAACTTTCATTTCTCTGCCGTTCTCATCTTTGTCAATTTTGATAGTGAAAGACTTTGATATGTGGTGTACGGAAGGATTTCTTGGTTTCATTCTTGGGGATCGCAACGGTTCGATTTTGTTCCTCAGGAACTGGTTGAGACCACGAAAAGCATTGTCGGTGTTTGAATTATCGACCTTCTTGTAGTCCATTTCGTGTTCTACTCGATCTGCTCCTAGTTTCTCCTCTTCCTCAGTAACTCGTAATCCAATGGTATACTTGATTGCAAACAGAATCAAAGCAGAAGTGACAGCACTCCATATTGCTAGTACTACTACAGCCAATAGTTGTACTCCTAGTAGATAGCCATTACCACCTTTGAAGACACCTTTAGTTACTGAGAACGTTTCTAGTTGGTCCTCCTCGATGAAGAGACCGACTGCAAGAAGCCCCCATACTCCTGAGAGGGTGTGCACCGCAATGCAACTGGTAGGATCGTCGATTCTAAGTTTGTACATCAAAATACGACCAAAACATGCACAGCAACCTCCCACAGCACCGATGATAAGACTTTCCCATGGATGGGCCACAGGGCAGATTCCTTTAAATAGAATATATAGTCATATATTATTGTGAATTTCATTCAGTTTAACAGTTAACCACTGATAAGTTGGGCGTGTTTCAGTAGTTTGGACACATTCCCCGATAAAATTTGATATTTCGATCCTTCTTTCCAACCCTGGAAGCCTGCATGGTTAGATATTTTAAGCTCAGTCAGTCCGGGTAAAGTCTGTCTTCACTGGGAATAAAAAGGACTTTCGCATTTCATCTGACACACTATGTACCCATTGGTATATATGTATGTGTTGTTTTCTGTACGCGCTAGGTCGTAAAGTTAGGGGATTATACCAAGTTTGGTAAGGTTTGAGATAAAAAAACCAAAATCTTAATTATTTTGTTGTTGTTGCTGTTGTTGTTGTTGATGTTGTTTTAAAGTGAAATGAAAGAAATAGTAATAATAATAATTTTGATTTGAATAAGATGCTGATCTCGCTGGTTCCCAGTCTTTTTTTTCCCCCAGTCTTATATCCTTGTGAACAGCTTGGATAGTTTGATAAGGGACTGGGTCGGCTGAAAGTCAACTTACCGGAAACGGAGACAAGTCCTCCAAGAATACCTACTATCAGATGAGTGACATCAACCTTTCGATTGTAGTACACATAGCTTTGCAGGAAAAAAACATTAGCTGGTTAGACCGACATTGTTTGAGAATAATATACACCTACACTCTGAAGCCTGCAAAGGATGTCGGTATTTCTAATCTTGTTATCGATATATTCAAAACATATTTTGGTTGAACGTGTCTGAATGTTATATGAATCACACATTCAGTTCATATTACCGACATCCTTTGCAAGCTTTAGAGTGTGGACTGTAGCTTCGACTGCGACAACGATTTTTGAAATAGGCCGTGTATATGCTTATGTAAGGTCAACGGAGAATCGAGGGTCGAAGTGAGTGTGGGAATCCAGTAGGGACTTGTATAAAGTGATTGATGGTTTGCGTAAAAGTGAGAATGTTATGTTAAAGTATGTGCAAAAACAAAGTCGCGTATATATACAGCTATTTCAAAAAACGTAGAATACTGAATAGTGCATACTGAATAGTGCATTACAAGACTGAAATGCATTTTGGGTCATGTAATATTGTTTAAAGTAAAATAAATGATAATTAGTTATTACATTCTTAGTGCATTCCATTCAAAACAATATACGAGCTTGTTATGGGGAGTACATATCGTTGTATATGTATTATTTATCACGAATAAATGAGACCCACAATGCCCTTTGGTCTTGGAATGCACTATTCAGTATTCAACGTTTTTTGAAATAGCTGTATGTAGAATTGGTGGTTTTTCCTGCTTAAAGTGTTTCCCTAGCAACACCGATAATAAAGAGACAACATTGATGTTTCTAAGGAAACAGTGAATGTTACAAATGTAACGTCACGACTGATTAAAAACAGATAATGAACGCTTACTTACTGATGTTTCGTGTCTCGTCAAAGTTGAAACGTAATTAGTATAGTCGTTGAGAATGGTTTATATCGATATTAATACATCGTTAATAGGTGTTTAATAGTTAATTAACGATAGTCTCGATATATAAGCCCTGCTGCTTAGGAGGTATTCAACACGCTAATACAATCATTCGTTACTGTGTTTTGAGGGCTACTACAGGAGTCTACGTGCCTTTATTACTTTATATTTGTTTGTCTGTGTCTGTCTGGCTTTAGCTACTGATTATGGTTTATTTTTTTTGTCTGTTAATTCATATGTATACTGTGTTTACATTTGTCTGTCTGTCTGTCTGTCTGCCATTCAGTATGTTGTGTCTGTCTGGCTTCATGTTAAATGTATGTCGCTAGTATTCATATTGTATCTGCCTGTTTATATTTATTCGAACCTAACCGGGGTTTTATGTTCGGCTGCAAGTAGGCTAATATCCAGTCTGTCTTCATGGATTACTGTGTGAGTCAGTCTATATATCAACCTTTCTGTGTATTGTATCTATCTGTCTGTCTGTCTATCTGTCTGTCTGTCTGTCTGTCTGTCTGTCTGTCTGTCTGTCTGTCTGTGTAATTGGCCTGTATTTACAATTTTTATAATTGTTCACGCTTTACCTGTAGAAAAACGCAAATATTCCACCACCAATTGATGAGTTCAGGGTGTTGACTGCTGACCTGTTGATATCACATAGTAAACATATCATTGAAAGCTAGGAAGTAATCGGACATTTTGATATAACAATTACATCGGCTACGCCCATCGAGTAAATAATTTGAGAAGTATAGATAGGGTCGTTTGGACTTTAAATTGTAAAGAGGGGTAAGGTTGGAATTACCTTGCAGCAAGTTGCCATTTCCCGCCAGTGATACCAAATGTGCTACCGCAGTTGAACCCCAACCATCCCCACCACAATACAAACAGACCGAGAATAGCAGTGACAGGAGAGCCCATGGATATGTTGAGAGGTTTGGACCGACTAAATCGACCGAGACGAGGCTTGAGGATGATGGTAGCAACAAGACCAGTAACGCCTCCAACTATTGATATATAAAGGTAATGATAATAATAATAATGACGAGGATAAGATGAGGTTTGAGTATGATGGTAGCAACAAGACCAGCAACTCCTCCAACTATTGATATATAAAGATAATCATGATAATGATGATGATGATAACAATGATGATGATAACGATGATGATGGACCGAGGTTACCATGATGACCATGATGGTGATGATAACAGATAACGATAACCATGATAATGATAGTGATGATAACAATGATGACGATAACAATGATGATGATAACGATGATGATGGACCGAGGTTACCATGATGACCATGATGGTGATGATAACAGATAACGATAACCATGATAATGATGATGATGATGATAACGATGATAACGAACAATTATTGGATGAGGTTTTTGTGAGCAGATTTCGTATGACTGTGAAAAGTTCAGACTAGTGTGCTTGCCTCGCCGCGAACGTGATGTTTCTAGAATTTGTTGACATGCCTTGCCGTGCCTTGATTGCGTTCGCGCCGCGTGAGCTTTTCATAGTGATACGAAATCTTCTCTATCAAGAATTAAACAAGATTGAGGTAAGTGTTATGATTAGGCTGCTTGCCGAGACCTTGACTATTTTGATATCAGAATAATCAATAATATGATAACCGGCCGAATTTAATAATTATTTTATTATATATTGTATTAGAGAAAATGAATCGACAAAAGTTATTTCACGTTAATTGAACGTAAGATGAAAACAAGAAAACAACGAAAGTGGACAATAAGTTGATATTTAGGCCAATAATGCACTGCAGGCTCAAATTACAGATTGGCAGATTACAGGTTGTCTGATTGAGAATATAAAATGTGCAGTCTCTTAGTCAATCAGATTCTAGATATTGAATACATGCAATGCATAATAATGGAGGTAACGACATGATGATGGTATGCGATATGATGGTGAATAGAATACCACAGGGATCCCACGTACCAACATGGACAACACCACTGCCTGCGATGTCTACAGCACCAAGCTGTGTTAGCCAACCCTCTTTAGACCACAACCAATGGGCTGGCAGCGAATATATCAACGTACCAAAAAACGAGAAAGCACAGTAAGATTCCAGTTTACTTCTCTCAGCCATCGCACCAGATACGATGGTAATAGCTGTAGTCGCGAAGGATAGCTGGAAAAAGAACTTTGAAAATATACCCCCCATTTCTGCTTCATTAGCGTTAGTAAAAAAACGGCCTGTTCCCCAGAATGCGTTGCTGTCTGGACCATCACCGAACGCTAAGGAATAACCAAACATCCAAAACGACATTCCACCAAAGATAACATCAACGATGTTCTTGACCATAATGTTCACCTAAGACATAATCAAAGTGTAATTCAATATTCATAACTAGCCTGAATGGCGGCTCTAGCAGTTGCCCCCTCCTCCTCCCCAATCCCACAACATAGACTACTGTTGATACAAGTCATGATCACTGTTTTACATAAGGGAATAATTTGCTGAACTTCAGCCAGTTATCTGAAACACACGCCCTCACTGCCTCGATACAGAACATCATCAAATGTGATAGTTTTGCTGTGGAAGGAAAACCAAAGATTGTAAGAGCAAATGCAGTTAAACCATGAAATAATATCAAGTAAATTCTATCAAATAGTCTCTATTTAGTGACTAATTGTTGCTACTATTCTCACAGAATAAATCAATAAATAATAAAACAAAGGATAATAGAGGTTTCTTGTGTATTGCTCTTTTCTCTCAAGATGTTCTGGTTGAGCGATAGTGACGCATTTGCTCTACAATCTAAGTTAAAGTGAGGAAAAAAAGTACTATTATTTACTTCGGTAGTTCCTTCAGCTAACGCTGATCTACCTGCAGAAAGCCGACGGTGCGGGAGAGATCGAGAGAGATCAACACATCAAATACCATAAACCCTAACCTGGACTCTAAATGGATCACAGCTGTGAAAGACTAGCCTCCTCTGCAGGCAACCCTTTCCTTTTCCTTTCCCTCTCATGGGATCCCTTTGTCATTTGACCGTGGGGGATTGGTCTCTCCCTGTCTCTCGAGACAGGAAGCCCAATAAAAGAAAAAAAAAAGGAGCGGAGACGCCAGCGGAGGAGGCTAGTGAGATATCATGCTATTTCGCCACCCACTTTATCCTTAACAAATTAAGGATAAACTTCCAGAAGCGAGTATTAAAAATACGTCAATGTCAACTACAGTAACTGACCCTGCGTATAAGAACCTAAAATTTAAGAACCTGTCAGGCGCCTGAAATTTTCATTTGTTTTTTTGTAAAAAAAAGAGTCATGTGCAAAAGCATTGACCTGTATGTAAATAAAATAGAAAAAAAGGTGTTGTAATGATGAAGTGAGTGATGCTAATAGATCCTGCATAGCCTAATTTCAAGTTAAGCACCATTTATATAAGAACCTGTTTAGGCTGACTTGGACGCGGGGTTTTATACTGTACGGCAAAAAAATCCCCGTGTCACGTGTCAATATTTTCATTGTTCTCTTCTACTTACCTCATTCTTCCTGGACACCATCCCCGATTCAAGTAATCCAAAGCCTGATTGCATCGTAAAGATAATGAAAGAACTTGAAAGAACCCACGTGGCGTCGTCCCAGCCCACCACATCTTGCAGGCGATGCTTGGCCGTTGGCGTTATTAAGGGGAGTGGAGTTGAGTGATTCGTGTTGCATGGTGGGTAGGTGTTGTTTATTGATAAACAGCCAGACATTGATAACAGTTGATATTAACTGAAACTGAAATAAAATTATAAAAATAATTGTTATATATACCGATGAATACATTGATGCATGAAAAAGATCGAATAATGAATTAATAATAAATATTTATCAATTTATAATATATTATATATTAATAGAAGGAAATAGGTTATTCATCGTGGATTGTGAAATTAAAAGGATACTTAATCAATTGTCTCACGATTGAGGTCATTGGTAGAAATACCGCGACGTTTCGACTGCAATCTGCTAGTCTTCATCAGGCGTCATCATCCAGTCTACACCATCGCCTGATGAAGACTAGCAGATTGCAGTCGAAACGTCGCGGTATTTCTACCAATGACCTCAATCGTGAGACAATTGATTAACGGTATCCTTTTAACATTATATATTATTATTATATTTAAAAAAACTTATAAATGAAATTTGTAACCACGTTCAGAATTATTATAAATAAAAAATAAATAAAATAAATAAATAAATAATAAATGCATAAACGGATAAGCTGATGGGAAAATCAGCGCAACATTTGTTTGGCAACTGAATGTGAGAAATGTATTGATAGAAATAATCGAATGAACTTGTAATTGAAAGTCGAATACATAAAAGAACACATGAATACAAAATGAATGAATAATTGTACGAATTGATGAAGGAATGATTGAACGAACGAATATGAACGACTGAAATAATGACGGAATGACTAAACCGAATAAATGATTGAATGAATGAATGGACGAATAAATGATTGAATGAATGAATGAACGAATAAATGATTGAATGAATGAATGGACGAATAAATGATTGAATGAATGAATGGACGAATAAATGATTGAATGAATGAATGAACGAATAAATGATTGAATGAATGAATGGACGAATAAATGATTGAATGAATGAATGGACGAATAAATGATTGAATGAATGAATGAACGAATAAATGATTGAATGAATGAATGGACGAATAAATGATTGAATGAATGAATGGACGAATAAATGATTGAATGAATGAATGGACGAATAAATGATTGAATGAATGACTAAACCGAATAAATGATTGAATGAATGAATGGACGAATAAATGATTGAATGAATGAATGGACGAATAAATGATTGAATGGACGAATGAATGAATAAATGATTGAATGAATGACTAAACCGAATAAATGATTGAATGAATGAATGGACGAATAAATGATTGAATGAATGAATGGACGAATAAATGATTGAATGAATGAATGGACGAATAAATGATTGAATGAATGAATGGACGAATAAATGATTGAATGAATGAATGGACGAATAAATGATTGAATGAATGAATGGACGAATAAATGATTGAATGAATGAATGGACGAATAAATGATTGAATGAATGAATGAACGAATAAATGATTGAATGAATGAATGGACGAATAAATGATTGAATGAATGAATGGACGAATAAATGATTGAATGAATGAATGGACGAATAAATGATTGAATGAATGACTAAACCGAATAAATGATTGAATGAATGAATGGACGAATAAATGATTGAATGAATGAATGGACGAATAAATGATTGAATGGACGAATGAATGAATAAATGATTGAATGAATGACTAAACCGAATAAATGATTGAATGAATGAATGGACGAATAAATGATTGAATGAATGAATGGACGAATAAATGATTGAATGAATGAATGGACGAATAAATGATTGAATGAATGAATGGACGAATAAATGATTGAATGAATGAATGGACGATAAATGATTGAATGAATGACTAAACCGAATAAATAATTGAATGAATGAATGGACGAATAAATGATTGAATGAATGAATGGACGAATAAATGATTGAATGGACGAATGAATGAATAAATGATTGAATGAATGAATGGACGAATAAATGATTGAATGAATGACTAAACCGAATAAATGATTGAATGAATGAATGGACGAATAAATGATTGAATGAATGAATGGACGAATAAATGATTGAATGGACGAATGAATGAATAAATGATTGAATGAATGACTAAACCGAATAAATAATTGAATGAATGAATGGACGAATAAATGATTGAATGAATGAATGGACGAATAAATGATTGAATGGACGAATGAATGAATAAATGATTGAATGAATGAATGGACGAATAAATGATTGAATGAATGACTAAACCGAATAAATGATTGAATGAATGAATGGACGAATAAATGATTGAATGAATGAATGGACGAATAAATGATTGAATGGACGAATGAATGAATAAATGATTGAATGAATGACTAAACCGAATAAATGATTGAATGAATGAATGGACGAATAAATGATTGAATGAATGAATGGACGAATAAATGATTGAATGAATGAATGGACGAATAAATGATTGAATGAATGAATGGACGAATAAATGATTGAATGAATGAATGGACGATAAATGATTGAATGAATGACTAAACCGAATAAATAATTGAATGAATGAATGGACGAATAAATGATTGAATGAATGAATGGACGAATAAATGATTGAATGAATGAATGGACGAATAAATGATTGAATGAATGAATGGACGAATAAATGATTGAATGAATGAATAAACCGAATAAATAATTGAATGAATGAATGGACGAATAAATGATTGAATGAATGAATGGACGAATAAATGATTGAATGAATGACTAAACCGAATAAATGATTGAATGAATGACTAAACCGAATAAATAATTGAATGAATGAATGGACGAATAAATGATTGAATGAATGAATGGACGAATAAATGATTGAATGAATGACTAAACCGAATAAATGATTGAATGAATGACTAAACCGAATAAATGATTGAATGAATGAATGGACGAATAAATGATTGAATGAATGAATGGACGAATAAATGATTGAATGAATGAATGGACGAATAAATGATTGAATGAATGACTAAACCGAATAAATAATTGAATGAATGAATGGACGAATAAATGATTGAATGAATGAATGGACGAATAAATGATTGAATGAATGAATGGACGAATAAATGATTGAATGAATGAATGAATGGACGAATAAATGATTGAATGAATGAATGGACGAATAAATGAACGAATGGAAAAATGAATGAACGAATAAATATATAAAAGGATGAATGAATGAAACAATGGCAGAAATAGACCATACACAAAATGATAATGTCGCCAAAGTATAGAATCGGTTCATGATCTAATTGATCTAATTGACAGCCACAGCAGAGACTGTATTATACTTACATAAGTTGCATGGATAAAATCAATATTCACTGACATATTAATTAGAAAACTAATTAAGTTTGCTGTTATATACAATTTAAAAAAACATAGATAAATATTAGATGATTGAAGCACTGTTTTTAAAGCAATACAGACTTGATTTTTTACGCTCAAAATATTTGCAAAAAAACATCTTATTAAACACTGATTAATCTATTTTTTGGCGAATAGTTTGAGCGTAAAAAAATTCGAGTCAGAAAAATCTAGCAAACTAAGCTGGCTAGAAGCAGCACTAGAGATGAAATGCAACCGAATCTAAAATACGTATATGAACATCAAATAAATAGAAAATATACATAACTAGTTTTCATATCATTTACTGAAAACATAGATAATAAAATACTAAAAACAGATGAAATGCAACGATCTAAAATACAAATAAATCAGTGAAATAATTAAAAGAAGAAATTCATAACTACAGTTCCTTGAAAATGAAATTTTATTCGTTTTCCAAAATTTTCAGACAACCGTTTTACTCTCAAAACATAAAAAAATATAATTCTTTTTCGGTCCCTTCATGCATTAAGTGATGTTTTCAAAACATGAAATGAAGTAAGAAGTGTGTCTATTTACAAAAAAAATGTTTCCCTTTTGGGGTTTTTAAGCGAACAAATAAATATGTATACGTTTTAAAAATATTTACATTTTGAAACCTAACTCTATCATCTATAACGAATGCCTTTTTCATAAGCTTTTTTCCTACCTGTGATGGCGGTTGCTAGCTTGGTCCAAATGTTTCTATCGAACAGTGTTGCAATTGACACAGGTGCAAAATAAGGACACAGAAAAGTCACTTCAATATGTTAGATTTTGCGCAGTTTGTTATCATCTTAAAAAAGCTGAATGATTACTCTCTATCGAAACATTGTGATTCATGCAACCAAACAAGATAAAAGACATTGTATTAAATATTTCAAATGAATGAATATTGCTGCCGTTTGATGACGAACAAGATAACAATGAGACCAATGAAGTGAACAGCGAAACACAATCAGTAATTAGAGTAATGACGGACAAATTCGGTTCGCTTTTGTTAAAGCGCTTAGCAACTAGCTGAACAGAGGAATTTTAAACGGAAGTTCATATAAAACAGAAAAAAAAACATTTGGAGATAGATATAAATTCAAAATGATTTAAAAATATACTAATGAAATGAAGAAAATCAAAATTGACAAATATTTGGGATATTTTTTTCGATGAGTACCAGAATTTAAAAAGACATTTCTTTTTCTTTTTCTTTTTTTGCTTGTGTTTTGAAGCATCTTCAAATATAAATATCTAGCTTTCTATTATACAAATGTACTGAAATATCTATGTTAGCAATCGATTATATATAAAGATTTGAAACTATCGAAAGGAGAATAGCTTAGTTTTACTATATCACTAGTATATATATGTTGGTTATCGCCGCTAAACAGCGAATCAACCTACCTTATTAAAGACAGCAGCTACACAAAGATCTCACAGAATTGCCTCAGTAAAACAAGGTGAAGAGACTGAATGCGTTTTAGAACAGCATGATCGACTTGATATCGTCCTATTTTTACCAATTGACCGAACTCATCGAGAACGTTTAAAATGTATTTGAAGCGTGCATCATGTCAAGAACGAGCTTACATCAGGTTTGTTTTCCTGGCTCCTACGGTAGATTTTCCTTCCTCTTCAAAAACGTTTAATCAACTGGGTGTTTTTTTTCTCGTTACTGCAATTGCCTA
Source organism: Metridium senile (assembly GCA_949775045.1). Lineage (NCBI taxonomy): Eukaryota > Metazoa > Cnidaria > Anthozoa > Actiniaria > Metridiidae > Metridium > Metridium senile. The sequence goes on from OX459095.1 coordinate 55,887,148, forward strand.
TGTGTCCTATATGTCATAGTTACTTCTATAGATTTCGATAGAAACCAATCGAAAAGAAATTTGCATTTTATGACGGTCAATCAAGTGGACAGTTTTAACAGAGTCGTGTTGCACCTGTCTTAGGCAAAATAACATGATAAAATAAACAACCAAACTGAAACCAAAAACATTTTATGTATAGACTGATAAATAGAATGTTAATGTCTTAACCGATATGAATAACTGACTTAATGAATGAATAATGAAAATATATCAATATATGAATAATAGCCTGTATAAATGAACATGAAACATATTCTATAATTAGATATTAAATAATACAAATAATTTATCAAAATACTTTTCACATGATAAAATGTATGGTGGCCCACAAGTGTCACAGCAAAACTTTATTACTCACGGCAAAAGTTATTAAAAATTTAAGATGGCGGATGAAGTAGATCACGGCTCGAATCTTTGTTTTTATCGGTAGAGGATACGGATATAAAGACATTTTCGTTATGTTCAGAACTCAACACAAGATAAACATGGGTCTAATTAGCACACTAAAACAAAGCTGAAGCAGTACAATTAAACTTCAATGAAACATTATTATCAATTATTTGTAAAAGCGATGAACTGATAAGCATTGACCTGGGCGTAGGGAGTGTGGGGCGTAAAAATGTGAAAGAATAACTGAAACATTAAGAACAAGGATGAAAAAATGGAAAATATAAATGTGGAATTAAATAAATAATAAAACGAGTAATGTAAATAGAAAGGGAGAGAAATCATTTTGATTATAATATAATAATAATATAAAAACGTATTTATGGCGCATTTCTATTCTCAATGCGCTTACAATTTGTTATTACAGTATACGTTAAGAAAAAAAACAATAGGGAAATTACATATTTACACTATTAAAGAGAAAAATATATTTATATAATAATACTATAAAAATATAAATATATATATATAAGCTAAAATAAATTGTTATGAATAGTTATATGTTTATATAGAAAATGTAAAAATTGTAATGTTAAATCATGTAAAATAGTTTTTAAACATAAATGTCTTCAGTCTGGATTTAAAAATAGCTGTTGTTTCTGCCTTTTTAATGTTCTCTGGTAGAGAGTTCCACAGTTGTGCTGCTGAGCTAGAAAAAGCACGACCACCATAAATTTTAGTTTTCACTGTCGGTACCCGCAGCAGAGAGTGAGATGATGATCTTAGAGTACGCGATGGATGGTATTCTTGACTTGTCAGGGATGTAAGGTAGTCTGCTGATTGTTCATTTAAGATCTTATATGATCTTATAAAAAATGTTTATATAATAAATGTACATTAGTAATAAATCAAACAAATACATAGAAAAAAATAATTAAAACGCCCGGCTAAAAGATGAATGAAGTAATGGAAAATGAAAAAGAAAGAAATTAGGCATGAATGGTGGAATATAGCATAATGGGAGAAAGAAAGAAAGGTGAAAATATAAAAGAATGATATGAATAATAAAGTAAAAATAATAAAAGAATGCCAGGCGGAGAAAAAAAATGATAAGTAGAACAAATGATAATGTAAAAAAAACGGTATAGGTGTGATATAAAGATAAATGTAAAGAGAAGAAAACATTTTATATAAAAAAAATATAATAAAAGGAAGCAGTAATAAAAAAATATGATAAAAAATATAAATAAAAACGAAGAAGAAAAATATGGGTACTATAGAATGAAAAATAAAAAGATATAATAACAGACACTGTCTTTACCTTTGGCTGTTTTCCCTTGTATTTATTTTTGTAATTTCGTTCAGTAATTGGCGTTAGCTGTCATTCATACAGCTTATTATCTGTATTTCATTATACCTTTCCGTTATATCTTATTTCTTAGGGGATATTGCCAAGCAATTGGGGCCCTGCCCTGTGTCTCTATCCCTGCCATTGTGGCAAATTGATTAAAATAAAAATAAATAAACACTCATGAAATAAGGGGATGGGAGGGGGAAGAGGAATGGCGAAAAAAAAGGACATTGAGAAAAGCAAAAAGGAAATGAGAAAATTGTGGTAATGATATAAATGTGGTGTGAAAAATATAAAGTAAATAATATAAATGAATGAATAGATGAATAAATAAATGAAATGCCATGAGCAATAAAAGATTTACCGTGAATAATAAAAGATTTACCGTGAATAATAAAAGATTTGCCATGAATAATTAAAGATTTGCCGTGAATAATAAAAAAAAATTATTTAATTATTTATTCATTCATTCATTTGATTGATTGATTGATTTACTCGTTCATTTATTTAATCATTCATTTATTCATTGATCCATCCATTCGTTTATTCATTCATTTGTTTATTTATCTATTTATATTTTTATTGATTGATTGATTGATCTAGCTTTTGATTGATTGATTGATTGATCTATTGATTGATTGAATGATTGATTGATTGATTGATCTATTGATTGATTGATTGATTGATCTATTGATTGATTGATTGATTGATTGATCTATTGATTGATTGAATGATTGATTGATTGATTTATTTATCTATTTGGTTGTTTATAAATATGTTTGATTATTTAACTATTTGCTGATAGACCGATCAATCAATTGACGGATGGATGGATTGATTGAATATATTTATTACCAATGAATTTAGTAATAAACTTTTGCTTTTATCGCTGGGTTTCCTGTGGTTTGTAGAATATCATTATTGGGCTTCCTGTGTATTATTAGGTCATCTGTCTCGTGATAAGAGTACTTGTTCTGTCGAATGAGTATTTCAAAAGGAAAACTTCACGTTTCAGCCATGATTGATGCTGATATTGCTGCTGCTTCCAGTAGTTATGTTGGTGGAGACTTAGATTCTGGGCAAAGCTCTTCTCTCATCCAAGCTAGCAATAATATGGCCGAGAAAGAGAGTCGAATCGGTCGTATGGTCCTTGCGACCTTCATTGCCGCCTTAGGGCCCCTTAGCTTTGGCTACTGTTTGGGCTATTCTTCATCGGCCTTGTTGGACTTTGAGAACGAACCTGACAAAGCAGTTCGATTTACTGACAGCCAAGGATCCTGGTTCAGTGTAAGTAAAATGACAGTGACTCTAAATAACTCTTTTTTTAGCAACTTTAGAATAAAATTATGAGCCTTCGAACGAGTGGTGTCGTGTAGTTGCACGCAATGAAAGTTTCTCAATACTATTTGAAACTTGAGATGCATGTTTAGATGAGAATAACTTATAGGTAATTAAAAAAAAATAAAAAGTTAATTTTGGTAGGTTTAATTTTAAATTTTAAGTTATATAAAATGTACATATCTTGTTTTAAAGACATTGATTTCATTTACCCTAAGCTAATTGTTTTGATTACTTTATACAATTGTGATCTTACATCATTTCAAAGTTTGGTTTATTTTTATCTATTTTGTTTATTTGGTACTCGGCAAAGCTTAGGGCATATAACACCAAGGCGGTGCTTGACAACCGAGGCCTGACTAAAATATCTGTATTATTATTAAAGTAAATTATAAGTGGTTATAACCTGCACAGCAAGCATTTCTTGTTGGTGGAACGGGAGAAATTTTTTTTTGGTTGTTTTGGGATAGCTGTGTTACCAATATGGCCGTGCAAAACCTAAGACGAGTACAAAAAATAAAGTTGGGGGGAGGGGGAGAGGAGGAAAGGAAACGCTTGCAAACCAAACCCCTGTTTTTTTGAACTGCGTTTTGGTACTTAATTATGACAGCAGATTGACAGTGAGGTATGCCGGAGGACTTCATAGAGAGCATTAATATCATGTTCGGTCAATAAAACACGATAAATGGAGTCTCCTTTGTTTTGTGAAATCAATTTTGAAGAAGTTTTAAAAGACATTTTATCTATTATAGTCAAACAAGCTCACATGTTGACCCCTAGAGTCGATTAATGATTTGAATGTTTGATTGTCGATTTCATTATTCAGTTGAATTTTGCATCTTCGAAAACGAAGAGTGCAAAATTCAAATCAAATTTAAATTCAATATATTCTTTGAGGACTAATGTTCAAGTTATGTTGCATTAGAATTGAAAAATAAAGCGTAAAGCTTGGATAAAAACGCTTCAAAGTCTTGGCGGCTTGTCATGTTTTCGTGCTCACTTTTTTGTGAGCACAAGCCAGAATGTATTGTACGCGGCGTTTCAATCTGAAACTACAGAAGCATGTATTGTAGTTATTTTAAATGATTGCTTTATCAATCTTGAATGCACTTCATTAATTTATTAACATAGTGACATCCTTACTATTTCTACAGGCTCTTGTAAATGTAGGAGCCATATTAGGAGGTCCTCTAGGAGGATGGCTGATAGAGTCCTTTGGTAGGAAAGGAGGTATTATGGCATGCAGTATACCATTTGAAGTAGGATGGCTACTGATATCTTATGGGAAAAGCCGTTTGATGCTGTACTTTGGACGACTGATATGTGGTATTGCAGTTGGCATGATATCTTTGATGGTGCCGGTAAGTAATTCTTTTTAATTAACAATTAATGTCCCAAGTATTCAATATTGACAAATCATAACTAATACAAAGTAAAGGTTATAGATAATTCACCAATATACATTTAGGAGAATAACTGTTTTAATATCATTTTACTGAGTTAGCCACCTTCAATCAAACCTGATTGCCAGGATTGGGGCCTGCGGCCTCCATGAGTGAAATTATAAATGTGGCTCTATTCATTATTTTTTAGACCTGACTACCAATTTTGAAGCAGCTTTCTGTAGTATGCTATACCATCTACTAATAACGGCGGACAATTGGTTTTTATTCAAGTTTATGTGTGATAGAAAATAATTCATGGGTAGCTGTCAAATCCGAACAATGGCTAGGGAAATACATAATAATGATTGCAATTTTAACATTACCGGTAACAAACAACATGAGCTTAGCGCAAAGCTTACCAACTAAACGTCGTTTTTGGATACCCTTAGAGTATACATGTATGAACCGACATGAAAAGTTACAGTGAAGAATATATAGTCTAACGAAGCTCTCAAGCAAGTTAGAAAAAAAATTGACGTTGGATATAAGAATAAGCCCAAACTTACTCGATACCATTATTTTGTTACAAAATATTGAAAATTGAGCAGTAACTCCTCGTATCATCCCAAGCAATCGAAGTAGTTTATTTCAATGGAAGACTCGAAAATACGAGACACAATATTCCTTCTTCAATATGCGCCTGATAAGGGATATGAAGCGTTAGCTGATTTGTCATTTTTTAGAAATGATTTATATAATTTGAAAAATCCTAAAAATAACCCTCCAAAAATATGAGTGTGTTTCATTTGAAATTGCTCTCTTAGAAATTTACCAAATTCGGCTTAAGTCGTTCCCACAATGCATCCTAGCAGTACTCAAGACTGATTTCCCTAAATATCTCACAGCGCCCAGAAAACAGGACAGAAGGAAAATCCCCCATAGCAACCTAGCAACCTAGCATTGCTATGGACGCTCCGATCTCGAAAAACCATATTGCATAGTAGACTTCAATCTATCTCTAGTAAGTAGACAATATAGCATACTGCAGAAAGTTGTTTCAAAGCACATATTTTTTGGTTGAAAATTGGTGGTCAGGTCGTAAAAATACTGAATTGACCCACTTTAATACACACTTTCAAATTAATTGCCTGCCTACAGCAGGGGGATGAAAGAAGAAATAAAATGGAGCATACATGTACATATTATACAATATAAGCTGGCAATCTGTATGGATATATAATTGCAGCATGTTCCTCAAACAATAGCCGTCATGCAGGCTCTCCTTTCCTTCCTTTCCTTGCTAATTGATTTATAGCAGAGCCTGCATCTATGGAACAGATATGATCTGTGTAGCCAATATAGGCTACATGCAGTTTACTACTGTTATCGTTGAAGTGCAACCCCCGAAGTTAGATGTCTTGTTTGATCCAGTGATCTGAAATGGTGCTTGATTGATTGATTGCTGAATACTGGTAAATCCAACAGTACATCTCATTCCTTGCTAGCAGAATTACTTTTCCCACCATGCAGTGCCTGTACAGTGGACAAAGTAGCCTCTGCTAGTATAAAATGAGATTTACCATTTGATTTACTGGTATTCAGTGATTGAACGATCAGCACCATTTTGGATCACTTGGTCAAACTCGTTCCTAGTTTTTTGATTGACAGTTGTCAAAATGCTAGTTTGCAAACGAGACATCAAACTTTGGGTGTCACACTTCAAGGATAATGGTAGTAAGTTAAAGATTTTGTTAAACTCTTTATTAATTATAGCCCTATAGCCTCAATAAAATCATGCCAGTCCTGAACATAAGACCCCTTTTGTTTTATTGTTTTAAGGTTTACATTGCTGAAATATCAACTCCAAAGTTACGTGGTACATTGGGTAGTGTCAACCAATTAGCTGTCACATTAGGTTTGATGATATCTTACTCCCTTGGCGTCGTGGTGAAATGGCGATGGTTGGCATTTATAGGTGGTGTTTTCCCTGCTCTTTTGGTCATATTAATGTTCTTTATGCCAGAAACACCTGTGTGGTCGCTATCACATCACAAAAGAAATGATGCTATCAAGGCCTTGAAATGGTTGAAGGGACCAAATATTGACCCAGAGGATGAATGCTATGCAATTGAATCTACATTAGGTAACTTGAATAACCAGATGAACTATGCGTGCGGTGCACGTGTGACTGAGAACCGCTGTAACTGTCCAAATCCTTTTCACGCTTTTCACGTTTACTTTTCGCTCTCATTTTCTTATTCTTTTGTTTTTCTTCTTTCTTTTCCAATGTTTAATTGTATCCATTTTTGTTTGATATGATACTGACATCTTATTTCCATTACTGCAGGTGACAACCAACAAATTACATGTGCAGAGTTCTGCCAGCCAGCCATACGCAAGCCATTGTGCATAGCTTTGATGGCCATGTTCTTCCAGCAGTTCTGTGGTGTCAATGCTGTTATATTTAACTGCGCTTCCATATTCAAAGAAGCCGGTTTTAAGAACGCTAAAGCAGTGTCCATTATTGTAGCTGCTGTTCAGTTTTTCGGCACTGGAATCGCATGTTTGATCATGGACAAAGCAGGTCGTAAAATTCTCTTGTGGACTGCTGGACTTGGAATGGCAGTTAGTCTCATTGCTTTGGGTTTTTATTTTGAAATCTATATTCCTAAAGATGGCTCAGCTACAAGTGGAATATTCCATAGCATTCATCACAGTGTAGATACATCCAAGATATCATGGCTGGCTATTCTAAGTTTGATAATGTTTAACCTTACCTTTGCACTAGCCTGGGGTCCCATTCCTTGGCTGTTAATGTCTGAATTGTTTCCTTTGAAAGCCAGGGGGATTGCTAGTAGCATAGCTACCTTAGCTAACTGGTCCATGTCGTTTATTGTTACTAAGACATATGTGGACTTTGAACATGCATTGACCCCCCCTGGAACTTACTGGCTTTACGGCTTGGTGTCAATTGGTGCTTTCTTTTATGTGCTGTTCTTTTTACCAGAAACCAAAGGTAAAAGCTTGGAAGAAATTACCCTAATATTTGATAAGGATCAACCAGGTCGTTATGATCGAATTGACTAGTTTCTTAACAAAGCAAAACAATCAACAATAAAAAATCAAATACACCTAAACTGTATTTGGGCAAAGACAGAAACTCTCCTTCTACCTAGAAGCTTTGAGCACAATAATATATAGGTGGACGTACAATGACGTATTGTGTTATGGTTTTGCCAACCAACCATTGTTATTAGAACAAAGAAAATTAAAAATCTATTGTGAAAATGGTTGGCAAATTAGCATCACAATACCAACACAATTTTTATGGTTTAAAACCTTTTTTTAAACTTTGAGACTATTTGGGCTATGAATAAATGACAAAATGTAGTTTAGAGAATCAGATCTGAATATTTCTACTTTTGAAAACTCAGTTAATATCTTTTTGTAAAGGTTTTGGCTATAAGGCAGTAAAACAAAATAAAAATTGTAATTGAGAAAAATTGAACTTTTTGAATAAAATTAAAAAAAAAAAAAAGATCTAAAGATTACTCTAATAAATGTAAATGTAAAATTGATTAATGATAAGAGCAACAAGACACTGGAAGTTTTAGGAGATTTTATTAATTTGAAAGGCAATAAAAGTTTCAACAAGTCCGTTATATTCTATTGTAAACGAAAACTCAACCAGTTGACTCTCTCGTAAGCGAGTACCCTCGGACCAGAAAAGTCGCTTACGTTTGATGGTCGCTTACGAGAAAACCCGAACCACGATAATCTTATCACATGAAGCCCAAACCTAGCTTCCTCCGCAGGCTACTCCTTAGGGATTCCTTTGTTGTCGTGATCGGGATTCCTGTGTTGAAATATTTGGCAGGGAAGAACTGGGGATGAGTTAGGTGAAGAGAAAAACTGCCTCTCTCCCTCCCCGCTCGTTTTTCCCTCCTCACCACAGGAAGCCCGATAAAAAGAGATAAAAGAGATGCCTGCAGAGGAGGCTAGCCCAAACCATGCGTAATCTGTAACACGTCTTGACACATGTCGAAAATTATCAACGAACTTCAAAATTAATGTATCTTGTTTTGATTTTTTTCCGCCACAGTATCTATCTCTAAAGATATTTTAGGTGTTTCTCAAAAGGCAGCAGACGAGAGAGGATTTAGAACTCAAATAATTGCTATTTTCTTCCTATTTCTCGCGATGGACTGACATAATCACCACTGTTTGCATAATTGACAATTTTGTTACACTACTGAAAAAGACCAGTGATCAGACGGTCACTGGCCTGCGTAGCGAGCGTTTCTTTGAGGGGAACGGGAAAACGTTGTTTTGGAATAGCTGTGTTACCGATATTGCCGCGCGACACCTAAGACGAGTGCATTTTTTCTAGCTTATTTACTGATTTCCAATCAAGACTTGATACATTTTATTAGTAATAAAATTACTAATTGACATACCAGACCACCACTGATATGTCCTCATGACAATCAAATCTCTGCGGTCTAGCTGCATTGCTCTGCTCTGTCATGCAAAGTTTTGTCTGGAAACTGCTGAGAGTAAATTCCCTTGTTTTTTAGAGAGGAGAGGAACGGATCAGGGAGGAGGGAGAAACAGCAAATATAAGCAGGGAGGAGGGAGAAAAAGAGGTAAAAATAGAGGGAGGACGAAGACTCAAAATATAAAGGGAGGAGGGAGAAGGTCGATTCTCCCTAATTAATAGGCCCTTTGCAGGACTTGGTCACGTACCTAGATACCGCATAGCAGCATAATTTTTGATGGCGAAGATGCCTTGCGGGGTAAAAAAACCTTACAAAACGAAAAACAAAACACTTTATTCTTTAGTCAGTTTTAAGTTTCAATTCAATATAATACTTAAAATTCTTCCACTATAAACCTGTCGTCCGTCTTACCTCGATCCTTGAAATGTTGTTTTCGTTTGTGAACATCAACACGGATAGCAAAGTTTCAAGGTTAGTAATAGGGGTAACTTTTAGTTTTTCCTGTTTCAAGTATATTTTTCGATGTTTTTCTGTGACATAAAGACAATGGAGGAATGAAACGTGACCATGTCCTGCAAAGGGCCTATTATTGAACTGTAAGGTCTTTTTGGCCTCATTAATATTGTAATATTGTTTGGGCCAATTTTATGCGAACAGCTTATCTCTGAAATACAAACTAGTAAATGGTTCAAATTTGTACCATTTGCACTCTAATGAATAGCCTCAATAGCTTATATTTATAAAGAACAAAGAAAATCAGGGAGGAGGGAGAAATGGTCGAAAAAATTAGGGAGTAGGGAGAAAAATGGTATAAAATTTGTGAGGAAGGATATTTTAATTGTTCCTCTCCCCTCTTTAGATGTCATGGGCAACTTTTACTATACGTGTAATCAGCCTGCCATCACCCCGAATTAACTCGTGTAAATCTGACGAGAATTCTAATCAGATTTTCTACTCGACCCAATCCCTTTCTGTGTCCACCCACTATTCCTTTATTGACCTTAAAACCACAGTTGATTATTGGTGAATTACGAATGCAAATATGGCAGCAGACACATCAACAAAGTCAGTCGAGATATTTAAGCTTAATTGTGATCGAACCTAGTTGTTACAGAAGTGCTAGAGCCTGAATGGGTTTCTGTCTCCACGCGTTGATCTCAATCGTGCTGGGCATGTATTTTAGAGAAACTGTAAGGTTTGATTGACATTTATCAGCTGCATGTCTCAGTTCTGCAATGTTCAAACAGTGTTAATCCTTCGGATAGAATTGAACAAACACCCCCTACCCACAGCCTCTCCACAGGTGTAAAACAAAACTGTATTCAAGGCATTTGCACACAGGAAACCCAGACACCGATTGAACATTTCCCAGTTTATATTTGGACCAAATCCCAGTCAAAAATCCCATCAGTTTTGCTCAAGTTTTCAATCCCATTCCCATTTTCTATTGTTATTTTATTTGTAAATCCCAGTCTCAGTGCATCCAATCCCATCAGTTTCCCAGTCAAAAATAAGGCCAATCCAGTCTCCCATTTTACCCCTTCAGGACTCTCAATATAGCTTACACTTATCTCTGCTTTACGAATGCTGACTGTCAGTTATAAAAGATCCTTGCGCTTTTACCGCGATTGTGTCGCTATAGTTTGTGTCAGTATTAATTTCCTACAGACAGCTCAAGCACGCTACGCTGAAAAGGTTATCAGTTCTCATACGGAGGTAAATCCCTTTCACACAAAGTGAATGAGCGGCGCAATACTCCAGTGTCGTGTTATTAAACACCGCTGTACTATTTGAGAGAAGGCGCATTTGCACAGCCTAAGCCTCGATTTGTTGTAAAAATATTCACAAATTTCAAGTAAAACACAAAAAAATTGTTATCACATAACAATAGAAAACACATACGAATTTACTCTGAATTGAGGCTACTGCCCTGGGGAAATGCGCCTTTTGTCAAATAGTACAGCGGTGCTAGATAACATGAAACTGGTCTATTGTTATTTCAAACCCATTGATTATTGCTGCGAGCGATGGTTTTAGCTTTCAGGATTTCACTTTACCTTGTCATGTTGTTCAATCCAGGTGCGTGTCAAGGTTCGACCTCTAGCTGAATTTACCCCTATGGGTCGTGCATGATTGGATTTTTAGTCTCGTGATATAAAACGGCATTGTTATCCCGCATTCTCATGATGGCTCTCAGCAAAAGCCGCAAACATGTTTTATTTGGTTCAACGTCTTAGATTCTGGTTTCATTATCGTGAGCGTCCTCCTATTATAGTTAATAGAACGCCAACAGAAACAATGGCCAAGAATAATGTACAGGAAAGTCGCGTTAGCCGTATGGTTATCGCTACATTTATAGCTTGTCTTGGCCCGCTGTGCTTTGGCTATGCTTTGGGCTATTCTTCTTCAGCTTTACTAGACCTTGAGACAGAAGATGACGAGGCAGTTCGATTTTCAAAATCTCAAGGATCCTGGTTTGCAGTAAGTTATCTTTTCTTTGTTTATTGATTAATCAATTCAATTATTTATTAATTGAACAGGGATCCGCAAATCAATTAACTTCAATGTTTTTGGATTAATAGACCTCTTTACCTCCTTATGCAAATTGCCCAGCTTAGACCACGTGGCATTCTCTTGAGAATTATTATTTATAACATTTACATGTGAAAGAGTCAACTCCCAAGGGTAACATGACGTGATCTGAAATGGGTAAACAAACAAGAAAGGTAAAGAAGTCTATTGTTTGATTCGATATGAATTTAAAATCCATCAAATTACGATAATTGTTATTTTATATTACTTGATAAATAACATAAATACCTATTTATCAATCGATCTTTAATATATCAATCAGTTTTTATACGGTATCGATTTTAGCCCCACTACTCATCAGTGTGTATGAATAACTCCATGCCTTTCTCTACTCATGTATGTTTTTATAAGGTTGTTTTTTGTTCTAACTTTTACTTCTATTAAACACTGATTATGTAATATCAGTTACGTAAGAGCAAACATGGTAAACCCTACGAAGCCGCAGTTCAATGAGAGAGAACATTATGTGACAATACAAATAACCTGAGTACAAACTGATGTAGGAGAGAGAACGTTGCGTGACGATACAAACTGCTGTAGGAGAGAGAACGTTGCGTGACGATACAAACTGCTGTAGGGGAGAGAACGTTGCGTGACGATACAAACTGCTGTAGGAGAGAGAACGTTGCGTGACAATACAAACTGCTGTAGGAGAGAGAACGTTGCGTGACGATACAAACTGCTGTATAGGAGAGAGAACGTTGCGTGACAATACAAACTGCTGTAGGAGAGAGAACGTTGCGTGACTATACAAACTGCTGTAGGAGAGAGAACGTTGCGTGACTATACAAACTGCTGTAGGAGAGAGAACGTTCCGTGACGATACAAACTGCTGTAGGAGAGAGAACGTTGTGTGACGATACAAACTGCTGTAGGAGAGAGAACGTTGTCTGACGATACAAACTGCTGTAGGAGAGAGAACGTTGCGTGACGATACAAACTGCTGTAGGAGAGAGAACGTTGTGTGACAATACAAACTGCTGTAGGAGAGAGAACGTTGTGTGACAATACAAACTGCTGTAGGAGAGAGTACGTTGCGTGACAATACAAACTGCTGTAGGAGAGAGAACGTTGTGTGACGATACAAACTGCTGTAGGAGAGAGAACGTTGTGTGACAATACAAACTGCTGTAGGAGAGAGTACGTTGTGTGACGATACAAACTGCTGTAGGAGAGAGAACGTTGTGTGACAATACAAACTGCTGTAGGAGAGAGAACGTTGTGTGACAATACAAACTGCTGTAGGAGAGAGAACGCTGTGTGACAATACAAACTGCTGTAGGAGAGAGAACGTTGCGTGACAATACAAACTGCTGTAGGAGAGAGTACGTTGCGTGACAATACAAACTGCTGTAGGAGAGAGAACGTTGTGTGACAATACAAACTGCTGTAGGAGAGAGAACGTTGTGTGACGATACAAACTGCTGTAGGAGAGAGAACGTTGTGTGACGATACAAACTGCTGTAGGAGAGAGAACGTTGTGTGACGATACAAACTGCTGTAGGAGAGAGAACGTTGAGTGATGATACAAACTGCGGCTGCAAAGAAAGGAGAAAGTTACGTGACGATAAAAACTGCGACTGCGTAGAAGAAGAAAAGTTGCGTGAAGATAAAAACTGCACCTGCGTAGAAGAGAAAAAGTTGCGTGACGATAAAAACTGCGGCTGCAAAGAAAGGAGAAAGTTGCGTGACGATAACAAACTGCGGCTGCGTAAAAGAGTGGAATTATATGGTTAATTTGTAGACTAACCAACTTGTTCGAATTATTATTCCTACAGGCTCTCGTTAATGTCGGCGGCATATTAGGAGGTCCTCTTGGAGGATGGCTAATAGAGTCCCTTGGTAGGAAAGGGGGAATTATGGCATGTGGTGTACCATTTGAATTAGGATGGCTACTGATAGCCTATGCCAAAAACCATTATATGCTGTACATTGGAAGATTTAGTACTGGGGTTGGTGTTGGTATGGTGTCTGTGATGGTACCGGTAAGTGTGCTTTTACGAAACAATGGATGATTTAAACAAAGGTTGGTTTGCAGCACTAGCAGCTGAACCACAGGGGTGGCATAGGAGAAAGCCATTTTGCCATATCTTGTAAGATTGTAGTATAATTGTTTAGTTAAAAAATTGAATGAAGAGGTTTGACTAATAGTCCCTTCATAGTTCCCTGCGCCATCTTGAAAGGTAGCCGAACGTTGAGCTTGCGATGATAGAGACACGTGAATAATTTTACTCGCAAGGTGTTTAAAGGTCTCTATCATTGCAAGCTTAACCTTCAAGCTCAAGCTACCCACCCCGGCCGGTCATTTATATAGTAGTTTGATTCAGTAAGAACTTAACCAACTTTCAGTAAAACATAGCAAATTAAAAACGTTTTCGTCAATCAACCTCAGCCTCGATAGCGTATAATGTATTCTTTTGAATTGGGCTACCGCCGTGGTAATTTAAGGAACAACAACAACAACAACAACAACAACAACTACAACAACAACAACAACAACTACAACAACAACAACAACAACTTTATTACCAGCAATATCAAGAATAATTATACAATTTCAATTTAACGAATCAGATTATGGTAAAAGTTTCTCAGAATAGCTAAAAAAAAGCTAATCGAGCTGTGCAACCAGGAATGTACACATTATCAAACAATAGCAGCACTAAGAGTTCCAAGGGCCACAGTTACACGCTATCGAGGCTGAGTTTGTCAGTCGTTGAGAACAATGAAATGGTCTATTGTTCTATAGTATTCTACTTGAGGGAATAAAAATCTGATCAAGACAGAACATTTTTAAAGCATTCTGGTACTGGTAGTAGAATGACATTATCGTGCAAATGGTCTATTCAAGAGAATTCTAACCCCTTTTAAAAATTGAATTTTTTTCCAGGTGTACATCGCTGAAATCGCAAGTCCCAAACTGCGTGGTGCTTTGTGCAGCTTCAACCAGCTTGCGTTAACGATAGGTCTGTTGCTGTCGTTCTCTTTTGGTGTTGTGGTGGAATGGCGATGGTTAGCGTTAATTGGTGGTGTTTTTCCTGCTCTTTTGGTCATGTTGATGTTCTTTATGCCAGAAACACCTGTGTGGTCGTTATCACATCACAAAAGAAATGATACTATCAAGGCCTTGAAATGGTTGAAGGGACCAACCATTGATGCCAGTAATGAGTGCAATGCTATCCAAGCCAAGTTAGGTAAATATGAGTTCTATATATGTGCATATATATGGCTAGTTCTTATTTAGCGCCTTTCCAGAACTGCTCAATGCGCTTTGTACTCAACGTGTTCGAGTTGAAGGTATATCAAGGCGCATTAAGCTGCCACCATACAACCCATGTCTGAACACGGAGTTCTTTTACGTCCCTCAATGTTGTTAATTTTTTTTTTTTGGTGTTTGTGTTCAATCAAACATTTAGGAAATGCCTGTTTTTTTTCTTATAAAAAAACATGGTTCTACTTTACATATAAGTGTCTAAGAATCAACCAGTTTGTTGATGGTTTGTGTTAAGCGGGCTTCTAAAATCTGTGATGGTTGATGAAGCTTAAAACGTTTATATATTCCTTTTATTTCCTTTGTGTGTTCCTTTTCTCATTTCATTTGTATTATTATTTCCTTGGCAGGCGATGATGGACAAATGACTTGTTCAGAGTTCTGTAAACCATCCATACTTCGACCGCTGTTCATCACACTAATGGCCATGTTCTTCCAGCAGTTCTGTGGTGTCAATGCTGTCTTGTTCAACTGCGCTTCCATATTCAAAGAAGCCGGTTTTGAGAACGCTAAAGCAGTGTCCATCATTGTAGCTGCTGTGGAAATTTTCGGCACTGGAATCGCATGTTTAGTCATGGACAAAGCAGGTCGTAAAATTCTCTTGTGGACTGCTGGACTTGGAATGGCAGTTAGTCTCATTGCTTTGGGTGTTTATTTTGAAATCTATATTCCTAACGATGGCTCAGCTACACGTGGTATAATCCATAGCATTCATCACAGTGTAGATGCATCCAAGATATCATGGCTGGCTATTCTAAGTTTGGTAGTTTTTTTCTTGGCGTTTTCTATAGCTTGGGGTCCAATTCCCTGGATACTGATGTCCGAGCTATTTCCACTAAAAGCAAGAGGCATTTCTGGGGGTATTTCAAGTTTTGTCAATTGGTCAGCGGGGTTTATCGTCACCAAAACGTTCGTTAACTTTGAAAGTGCTCTAACTCCACCAGGGACGTTCTTGTTCTATGGATGTATTTCATTTGCAGCTTTTCTTTTCGTTGTGATATTTTTACCAGAAACAAAAGGAAAAAGCTTGGAAGAAATTGAAATGATTTTTGATAAAGAGAAAGCTGACTATGAACCTATACAAGACTGTTGATATTCCATGTTAGTGATCCAGTCGATCACTTAGAGCTAGTTTCGCTACGCAGGCTAGTGATCATCATTATCATCATTATTTGTAGCATCTTAAATCAGTGGCGGATCTAGGGGTGGTGAATAGGGTGGCTAGCCACCCCCCCCCCCCTTTTTGCTCCATTTTCTGCTTTTTATTGTGTTTTATTTGATGAGTAACATATGAACAATGCACAAATACCAAAATATACGCTTCACATTCACTCCCCCTCCCCCACCCCCCCTAAAATATTCCTAGATCCGCCACTGTAGATGATATGTAACATGACGATAACAAAGGCATGCAATCAATATCTATTATTAATTAAAATGATATTAATAGTTCTATTAATAATAATGGAAACTAGGAAGTGAACTTGTATAGGCTGCATCGGTTCCAGTGATATAATCGATAAGTAATATAATGAAATTTGTAACACCGTAAAAAATGTTGACTTAAATTGACGTTTCGAGTGCTTTAATAGCTCTTCGTCGGAGTAAAAGGGTTAAAGCTCGAAACGTCAGTAAAGTTAAGTAAACGTTTTTTTTACAGTGTTACAAATTTCATTCTATTACTTATCGTTATTAATGATAATAACTATATTTAACATGGGGCGCCTCACATATTAAAGATGATTTCAGGAGAGTCCCAGGGGTCCTCCCCCTAATAGCTTTCTTTGTAACTTTACAACTTTATTTTGTACATTCTTATTTTATTTCTACCACCATTGCTATACACGACTGGAGTGCTCATCACACATTTATTAAATAAAATAAAAGACTTCTGACAGCCAGGGTTTGTCTTAGGGGCAGTTTATATGAAGGCGAGTTGTCCCTGCTAGCCGGGATAACTCTATTGTTTTGAGTCCCCCGGGGAATACAAAACAAAACAATACAATACAATATAGTTTATTTTTACCTTGCATGAAATATTTACAACGTTTTTATAATAATATATACAATATAAACAAAAGAGTTATCCCGGCAACCTTGTTCCCAGAGCCTTCTCTCTTCGCTTTTAGGTGGGGCGGGGAACACAGCAGTCAAACGACTACGCATGCGCGAAAAAAACGAGTAAAATGATCCAGCCACAACTTCGTTCCCAGGCTTAATTTTCGCACGGACTCGATGGATTGGACGACTTTCATCGCTTTTTTCTCAAAATATAAACAAAAATACAAAAGTATAGACTCATGGTAGCTTTAAAATACAACAAAAGTTATGTACACGAAACTTCAAGCTTATATATTCAGAGAATTTCTTATAAATCAACTTCAAACACTTTTACAATCCAAAATTTAGCGCTGTGAAAATTTTGCCACGCATGCGTAGTCGTTTGACCGCTGTGTTTGGGCGGGGGCTAGCAGGGACAACTCGCTTTCATATAAACAGCCCCTTAGTCATAAGAAATATATATAAAAAATTAACTTGCTATTTTCTATTTGTAAATTAAAAAATCACAAAACGTACAAGACAAGGGTTGTTTTAAACTAAGTTCCTTAGTAGAATTCATATAAGTTCCTTAATATGAAACGCTCCGCTCCCTCTAAATCAATGTTGCAAAAAAGCTGAAGCATTGACTAACCGGGCCATAACAACATTGACCGGGGAGACGGGGGTGAGGGCATTAGAGCATCCTACCTATTAATTTGATGCGAATAATCACTTGAACGTAATTCAACTATTTTTTGTCCAAGATTTTAGACAGCTACACAAACTAGGTTCCAGTTAAAGTGAGAAGTAGGGACAGCCCAGTTTATATCAGCCCTGAACTCAGATATAGTTCAAATGTCGTATTCAAACGAGCGCCAGACTGCCAACAAAATATAAAATCCGATTGCCGCCCGACTGAAAACCGACCATGTACGATACACCATGACACTTCGCCTCTAGTTCGTACACAAGAGTTCTTGAGTAATATCGTAATCAAGACACTGTTTTTCGCTTGTTTCATTGATTCATGCAGTTCCTAATATTAGTATTAATCTCAATCAAGAATATTTCGTCTAGTAAATCTTATTGTGGTAACAACTAGCTTTGACTCTAGTTCCTCTTATATCAACTATGGCAAACGAAAACCTGCAAACGAGTCGAGTCAGTAGCATGATAATAACTACTTTAATAGCGTGTCTTGGTGCAGTGTGTCTAGGATTCTCTCTTGGGTATTCTTCTTCAGCCTTGCTGGACTTACAATTAGACTCTACTGCTGCAGTTACATTTAATAAGATCCAGGGATCTTGGTTTGCGGTAAGTATAGTTATTTCCGATTACTTCCTTTTGTTCAAAACGGTGAATGTAGTCGTGCAAGTCCCCGGGACATGTAGCATCTTAAAGCTATGCCAGCGAATTAATATTTGCTCGAATATCTCAGCTCTAAGGAAAAGCACTAAAAGTTATATATATATTCTCGGTTGTACAACTATAATTTGATGTTGTTCGTGCATTTGTAATTTGATAGACTTTTACCACTCTGAAACTTAACACGCAACCATACGACTACGGGAAAAGATGCACGCGACTGTTTTTACCCAATTATATAAACCTTACTCGTTTGCATCGATGTTTTACTCAATACAATTATCAATACAAGAAGTAACAAGTGCAGTTCGTTAAAAGTAAACATTGGAAGGGAAGGCTTGCGTGACACCTTTCAATCATGCAGTTTGTACATGCAGTGCGTGACACCTTTGAATCAGTCTGTACATGATATGTGGAAGAGGCTATGAAAGGAATTACTTGCTGCTTTTTTATTGCTAACGAGAAAATTTAGCTCTAAACGAATGTCAAATGACTAGTTCAGTTTGAAAATTGAAACAAAGGAGATGAAGAAAAATGTAAATCTGTTTTGGCTGACTTGGGGTCGCGTGACATCATCTCTCGAATAACAATCACAATCCAGATCACCAGATCACGATCGGTTCTAAAAAAAATTCATTCATAATTTGAACATAAGGAGCAATAACAGTAAGCTTGTGTACGCCAGATTTTCAAATGGCAATTGCCCTGAAGATTTGTCCGGGAAAACGCGTTAACAAGTCGCTGAACAAGCCTTTTTAAAATATTTTTGAATAAAATCAAGATTCTGTACCAATCACGTATACACACTCAAGTTACTTGTGCCATGCATATCATGGTGATGTGGATTTGAATAAACTGGCACAATTATCGGTATATTAAAAAGTTAAGATGTTTTATCGTATCATTCAGTCGTAGTCTTAAATGAAAAGGATTTTAATTCGTTTAATCTAAGATTACTAATATAACACAGTTTGTTCTTAATAATATTGACCTAGTCCCCTTGTCTGGGAACAGTTTCATGGCTTCCTTGCTCTCCGATTTGTTATCCGATTTGCTTGTTTTTGATTGTCTCAAAACAGTGCGTGTTTGATTTTTTTTCCCGAATACTCGAAATAGAAATAATACAAAAGATAAAGCCTAGCTATCCATAATAATATATTGATATATCTCATATATCCATCGTATTTAATAATATAAACGTCCTTTATTAATTTATAGGCACTATTGAATGCTGGCGCCATATTAGGAGGTCCTCTTGGAGGATGGCTAATAGAGTCCCTTGGTAGGAAAGGGGGTATAATGGCATGTGGTGTACCATTTGAATTAGGATGGCTACTGATAGCTTATGCCAAAAACCATTCTATGCTGTACATTGGTAGGTTTAGTACTGGGATTGGTGTTGGTATGGTGTCTGTGATGATTCCTGTAAGTATAGTTGTTATTTTTTCCCCCAACAATTTTATTGAGTGCACTGGTAACTAATACATAATAAAAAATAAAAAAAGTACAAAGAATATTTACATCACCCAAAGAGGAAAGCGCGAACGGGACGTACTCTAAGTCCGATCCCATGCAAGGCGCCTCCCTTATAAAATATATATATATATATAAAAATTGAAAATTGCATGTAACAAATTATTGTTATCCCTCTATATAAAATAATGCAATAATAGGCAGATCAATACCCTTCATTTGCAGCTACAAGTCATGTTCAAAATTGTTGGGAGTTTAAAAAATATACAAAATAAATAAATTTTCTTGAGCAGCCACCTCCCCCTCCCCCCCAGCAATGTTGACCGGCCTTTCTCATAAAAGCTATTTCACATTCCAAAAATACAACATTGATTCGGGAGAGAGGGGTGAACGTAAAATGTTTGTAAACGTTTTTTTTGCGTAAAAAGCGGGTTCTGTCCCAAATTATTTTGCATATGATTGTAGCTTAATTATTCATTTCGTCTAAAACATGTTTCACATTTATTCATGAAGAATCTATTGTAGAATCAAAACCTCAGAATTCTGTACGTAACTAACAAAACGTGCACAAAAAGAGACGCCCATGGGTAAACGTATGCTCGTCGTATCTCTTAGGGGGAGTTGATTTAACTCCAAAAGTGGAGTTAAAAAAAAAGGTCCAGGAGGGCATTAAAATTAAAATCTAGAATTCAGAATTATTTTGATAATGTAGCATGCAGTGTACAGCCGCCCCTACCCCTCCCCCCTACGGAGAGAAACTATACACAGGCTATAAATTGATAATGAGGTATCGAAAAAGTATCGATTTTCGTATTCATAGCCGCATATATTTTTGTTCGTTTTGTTTTTACGTGGTATCGCGGGACTAAAACAATTGTCCGTCGGTGTCGTGCCTTTTTGAAAGGACAATCGGGATATTTTAGAGGAATTTTTCAAAAATTTTGAAAATTTTCTTGACGGGCACTGATACCCGGTACTTTTACTTCTAAGTTCCCCCCTCGGGGGTGTTAGTTTGCTAACTGAATGACTGATTGGTGAATACTCCATGGGCGTTTGACTTCTGTTTTTATTGTTCCAGGTGTACATCGCTGAAATCTCAAGTCCCAAACTGCGTGGCGCATTGTGCAGCTTCAACCAGCTTGCGTTAACGATAGGTCTGTTGCTGTCGTTCTCTTTTGGTGTTGTGGTGAAATGGCGATGGTTAGCGTTGATTGGTGCTGTTTTCCCTGCTCTTTTGGTCATGTTGATGTTCTTTATGCCAGAAACACCTGTATGGTCGCTATCACATCACAAAAAAACTGATGCTATCAAGGCGTTGACATGGTTGAAGGGACCAACCATTGATGCAAGTAATGAGTGCAATGCTATCCAAGCCAAGTTAGGTAAATATGAGTTCTATATGTGTGCATATATATGGGTAGTTCTTATTTAGCGCCTTTCCAGAACTGCTCAATGCGCTTAGTACTCAACGTGTTCGAGTTGAAGGTATATCAAGGCGCATTAAGCTGCCACCATACAACCCATGTCTGAACACGGAGTTCTTTTACGTCCCTCAATGTTGTTAATTTTTTTTTTTTTTGGTGTTTGTGTTCAATCAAACATTTAGGAAATGCCTGTTTTTTTTTCTTTTAAAATAACATGGTTCTACTTTACGTATAAGTGTCTAAGAATCAACCAGTTTGTTGATGGTTTGTGTTAAGCGGGCTTCTAAAATCTGTGATGGTTGATGAAGCTTAAAACGTTTATATATTCCTTTTATTTCCTTTGTGTGTTCCTTTTCTCATTTCATTTGTATTATTCACTGGACGAAAAATTGGATTCACAGCAATGTGAATGTGTGGTGAATGTCATGTGAATATCATATTCAACCACATTCTATCATATTCACACCAAAGCGAATATGATCTTCACTACGTATTCACACCATTAAGTGAAGACGTTGAATACCTTTTTCCCAATGCATTCAAATATTAGTGAATATGATGTGAATATTGAATTCGCATCATATTCACCCCATAGGTGAACTTATTGCAAACACGGTTTTCACTTCATATTCACTTCAGTATAATTTGATGCAAATATCATTTTTACTCGTATTGCTTTTTCTCGTGAATATGATGTGAATGTTGAATTAGCATTATATTCACCCCATTTGTGAAATTGTTGTAAACACTGTTTTCACTTTACATTCACTTAAGAATAATGCGATGCATATATCATTTTTACTCGTATTCTTTCTCACGTGAATATGATGTGAATGAATTGAATCAATCAATCAGGTCGGATATAGCGGATAATACTTTATTTCATAAAACCATAATCAGTTACAATTTTAAATTAAGACGCATGAATGGAAACTAGAGAGTAAACTAGTATAGGCTGCGAGTCTAACAGAAATATACATGTCTAACAGCAGTTTAGCCTAACAGACATTTGGCTGGCGCCATACAACGCCGTTCAACGGTAGAAACATTGTCGAACAAATGTACATCAAAATTAAAACTAGTTAACCCTAAACAGTTCAAACAAGTAATACTAACCTTCTAGTAAATCTTTGTCCCTGCTTAGTGTGTCATCTGTTCACTAAAACGTCGAATTACGGTGAGTTTAACTTTGTCTTAATTCGAAACGTGTTGACTTCTTGTCGTTGCCTTCAGCATCCCTCAATAACAGCAGTTTAGTCCTAGATTTACTTCATCTCTGCCGACTCTTCTCACTCTAAGCAACTGCTGTTTATGTCCTACCGATATTTAGAGAATTCGGTCCGCTTATTAAAAGATAAAAGTTCTTTTACGAGCCGTACAGCCGTAGATCTGTTGAAGTGTTTCTAACCGACGTCGCTGAACAGACGCGTGACTAAGCTTCATATTCAAAATTGGTTGCATAACAAATCACTCGCGCCTGATTGGCCAATATTAAAATACGGATATTTGATTGGTAGGTTGATGTAGAAGCAAAATTAAATATATGTTCTATTTGTGTTATAATCTCGACTATTTTAGTTCTTTATGCTATTTGGTAACTAGAATTTTAACGATTTTGTATCAATTTTAGAACTCTTCAACAATTAAATTGCTGTTATCTGGCGAGTGGATAAAAATAATAATACTCTGTAACGAGCATGATCCCGGCGAATGATAATTAATACTTACTTAACGGTTAGCTCAAACGACAAAAATAGGATATCTGTAAATAAGGAAAATGTAAGCTTATATCATATCAATGCCAACGTTACTATATTGTTACTTATTTTCGGCGAAACGTATTGTAGTGAAAATCTAACGAGTATATTTTGCGATGTGGGGAATAAAACATTCACAATTGATTCACTTCAGATTCACACTAGTAGAGAATTCCATATTCTCATCTTTATTCACACTTCATGAATGTGATGTGAATATATGTATATTTGCATCAGTTTCGCATTATATTCACACATGGTGTAAATATAATTTGCGATTTGGGCAACAAAACATTCACGATTAATTCACTTCAGATTCACACTAGTAGAGAATTCCATATTCTCTTCTTTATTCACACTTCGTGAATCTGATGTGAATATGTATATTTGCATCAGTTTCGCACTATATTCACACATGGTGTAAATATAATTTGCGATTTGGGCAACACCACATTCACAATTGATTCACTTTAGATTCACACTAGTAGAGAATTCCATATTCTCTTCTTTATTCACACTTTGTGAATGTGATGTGAATATAAATATTCGCATCAGTTTCGCACTATATTCACACATGGTGTAAATATAATTTGCGATTTGGGCAACACCACATTCACAATTGATTCACTTTAGATTCACACTAGTAGAGAATTCCATATTCTCTTCTTTATTCACACTTCGTGAATGTGATGTGAATATATATATTCGCATCAGTTTCACACTATATTCACACATAGTGTGAATATCGTGTTCACTGGGGGTGTGAATATGATGCGAATATAGTTCACCAAATTCACACCATATTCACACATGTGGTGAATCCGACTTTTCGTCCAGTGATTATTTCCTTGGCAGGCGATGATGGACAAATGACTTGTTCAGAGTTCTGTAAACCATCCATACTTCGACCGCTGTTCATCACACTAATGGCCATGTTCTTCCAGCAGTTCTGTGGTGTCAACGCTGTCTTGTTCAACTGCGCTTCCATATTCAAAGAAGCCGGTTTTGAGAACGCTAAAGCAGTGTCCATCATTGTAGCTGCTGTGGAAATTTTCGGCACTGGAATCGCATGTTTAGTCATGGACAAAGCAGGTCGTAAAATTCTCTTGTGGACTGCTGGACTTGGAATGGCAGTTAGTCTCATTGCTTTGGGTGTTTATTTTGAAATCTATATTCCTAACGATGGCTCAGCTACACGTGGTATAATCCATAGCATTCATCACAGTGTAGATGCATCCAAGATATCATGGCTGGCTATTCTAAGTTTGGTAGTTTTTTTCTTGGCGTTTTCTATAGCTTGGGGTCCAATTCCCTGGATACTGATGTCCGAGCTGTTTCCACTAAAAGCAAGAGGCATTGCTGGGGGTATTTCAAGTTTTGTCAATTGGTCAGCGGGGTTTATCGTCACCAAAACGTTCGTTAACTTTGAAAGTGCTCTAACTCCACCAGGGACGTTCTTGTTCTATGGATGTATTTCATTTGCAGCTTTTCTTTTCGTTGTGATATTTTTACCAGAAACAAAAGGAAAAAGCTTGGAAGAAATTGAAATGATTTTTGATAAAAAGAAAGCTGACTATGAACCTATACAAGACTGTTGATATTCCATGTTAGTGATCCAGTCGATCACTTAGAGCTAGTTTCGCTACGCAGGCTAGTGATCATCATTATCATCACTTATTTGAAGCATCAGAGATCAGTGGCGGATCTAGGTGTGGTGAATAGGGTGGCTAGCCACCCCCCCCCCCCCCTTTTTGCTCCGTTTCCTGCTTTTTATTGTGTTTTATTTGATGAGTAACATATGAACAATGCACAAATACCAAAATATACGCTTCACATTCGACCCCCCCCCCCCTAAAATATTCCTAGATCCGCCACTGTAGATGATATGTAACATGACGATAACAAAGGCATGCAATGAATATCTATTATTAATTAAAATGATATTAATAGTTCTATTAATATTAATGGAAACTAGGAAGTGAACTTGTATAGGCTGCATCGGCGCCAGTGATATAATCGATAAGTAATATAATGAAATTTGTAACACCGTAAAAAATGTTTACTTAAATTGACGTTTCGAGTGCTTTAATAGCTCTTCGTCGGAGTAAAAGGGTTAAAGCTCGAAACGTCAGTAAAGTTAAGTAAACGTTTTTTTACAGTGTTACAAATTTCATTCTATTACTTATCGTTATTAATGATAATAACTATATTTAACATGGGGCGCCTCACACATCAAAGATGATTTCAGGAGTCCCAGGGGTCCTCTCCCTAATAGCTTTCAGTTTGTAACTTTACAACTTTATTTTGTACATTCTTATTTTATTTCTACATTGCTATACAGGACTGGAGTGCTCATCACACATTTAATAAATAAAATAAAAGACCTCTGACAGCCAGGGTTTGTATTAGGAGCAGTTTATATAAAGGCGAGTTGTCCCTGCTAGCCGGGATAACTCTATTGTTTTGAGTCCCCCGGGGAATACAAAACAAAAGAGTTATCCCAGCAACCTCGTTCCCAGGGCCCTCTCTCTTCGCTTTTAGGTGGGGCGGAGCCTAACAGGGACAACTCGCTTTCATATTAACAGCTCCTTCTTAGTCATAAGAAATATTTATAAAAAATTAACTTGCTATTTTCTATTTGTAAATTAAAAAATCACAAAACGTACAAGACAAGGGTTGTTTTAAACTAAGTTCCTTGGTAGAATTCATATTAGTTCCTTAATATGAAATGCTCCGCTCCCTCTAAATCAATGTTGCATTGGCCAACCCAACCATAACAACATTGACAGGGGAGACGGGGGTGAGGGCATCAGAGCATCCTACCTATTAATTTGATGCGAATAATCACTTTAACGTAATTCAACTATTTTTTGTCCAAGATTTTAGACAGCTACACAAACTAGGTTCCAGTTAAAGTGAGAAGTAGGGACAGCCCAGTTTATATCAGCACTGAACTCAGATATAGTTCAAATGTCGTATTCAAACGAGCGCCAGACTGCCAACAAAATATAAAATCCGATTGCCGCCCGACTGAAAACCGACCATGTACGATACACCATGACACTTCGCCTCTAGTTCGTACACAAGAGTTCTTGAGTAATATCGTAATCAAGACACTGTTTTTCGCTTGTTTCATTGATTCATGCAGTTCCTAATATTAGTATTAATCTCAATCAAGCATATTTCGTCTAGTAAATCTTATTGTGGTAACAACTAGCTTTGACTCTAGTTCCTCTTATATCAACTATGGCAAACGAAAACCTGCAAACGAGTCGAGTCAGTAGCATGGTAATTACTACTTTAATAGCGTGTCTTGGTGCAGTGTGTCTAGGATTCTCTCTTGGGTATTCTTCTTCAGCCTTGCTGGACTTACAATTAGACTCTACTGCTGCAGTTACATTTAATAAGATCCAGGGATCTTGGTTTGCGGTAAGTATAGTTATTTCCGATTACTTCCTTTTGTTCAAAACGGTGAATGTAGTCGTGCAAGTCCCCGGGACATGTAGCATCTTAAAGCTATGCCAGCGAATTAATATTTGCTCGAATATCTCAGCTCTAAGGAAAAGCACTAAAAGTTATATATATATTCTCGGTTGTACAACTATAATTTGATGTTGTTCGTGCATTTGTAATTTGATAGACTTTTACCACTTTGAAACTTAACACGCAACCATACGACTACGGGAAAAGATGCACGCGACTGTTTTTACCCAATTATATAAACCTTACTCGTTTGCATCGATGTTTTACTCAATACAATTATCAATACAAGAAGTAACAAGTGCAGTTCGTTAAAAGTAAACATTGGAAGGGAAGGCTTGCGTGACACCTTTCAATCATGCAGTTTGTACATGCAGTGCGTGACACCTTTGAATCAGTCTGTACATGATATGTGGAAGAGGCTATGAAAAGAATTACTTGCTGCTTTTTTATTGCTAACGAGAAAATTTAGCTCTAAACGAATGTCAAATGACTAGTTCAGTTTGAAAATTGAAACAAAGGAGATGAAGAAAAATGTAAATCTGTTTTGGCTGACTTGGGGTCGCGTGACATCATCTCTCGAATAACAATCACAATCCAGATCACCAGATCACGATCGGTTCTAAAAAAAATTCATTCATAATTTGAACATAAGGAGCAATAACAGTAAGCTTGTGTACGCCAGATTTTCAAATGGCAATTGCCCTGAAGATTTGTCCGGGAAAACGCGTTAACAAGTCGCTGAACAAGCCTTTTTAAAATATTTTTGAATAAAATCAAGATTCTGTACCAATCACGTATACACACACAAGTTACTTGTGCCATGCATATCATGGTGATGTGGATTTGAATAAACTGGCACAATTATCGGTATATTAAAAAGTTAAGATGTTTTATCGTATCATTCAGTCGTAGTCTTAAATGAAAAGGATTTTAATTCGTTTAATCTAAGATTACTAATATAACACAGTTTGTTCTTAATAATATTGACCTAGTCCCCTTGTCTGGGAACAGTTTCATGGCTTCCTTGCTCTCCGATTTGTTATCCGATTTGCTTGTTTTTGATTGTCTCAAAACAGTGCGTGTTTGATTTTTTTTTCCGAATACTCGAAATAGAAATAATACAAAAGATAAAGCCTAGCTATCCATAATAATATATTGATATATCTCATATATCCATCGTATTTAATAATATAAACGTCCTTTATTAATTTATAGGCACTATTGAATGCTGGCGCCATATTAGGAGGTCCTCTTGGAGGATGGCTAATAGAGTCCCTTGGTAGGAAAGGGGGTATAATGGCATGTGGTGTACCATTTGAATTAGGATGGCTACTGATAACTTATGCCAAAAACCATTCTATGCTGTACATTGGTAGGTTTAGTACTGGGGTTGGTGTTGGTATGGTGTCTGTGATGATTCCTGTAAGTATAGTTGTTATTTTTTCCCCCAACAATTTTATTGAGTGCACTGGTAACTAATACATAATAAAAAATAAAAAAAGTACAAAGAATATTTACATCACCCAAAGAGGAAAGCGCGAACGGGACGTACTCTAAGTCCGATCCCATGCAAGGCGCCTCCCTTATAAAATATATATATATATAAAAAAATTGAAAATTGCATGTAACAAATTATTGTTAAAAAATTATTGTTATCCCTCTATATAAAATAATGCAATAATAGGCAGATCAATACCCTTCATTTGCAGCTACAAGTCATGTTCAAAATTGTTGGGAGTTTAAAAAATATACAAAATAAATAAATTTTCTTGAGCAGCCACCTCCCCCTCCCCCCCAGCAATGTTGACCGGCCTTTCTCATAAAAGCTATTTCACATTCCAAAAATACAACATTGATTCGGGAGAGAGGGGTGAACGTAAAATGTTTGTAAACGTTTTTTTTGCGTAAAAAGCGGGTTCTGTCCCAAATTATTTTGCATATGATTGTAGCTTAATTATTCATTTCGTCTAAAACATGTTTCACATTTATTCATGAAGAATCTATTGTAGAATCAAAACCTCAGAATTCTGTACGTAACTAACAAAACGTGCACAAAAAGAGACGCCCATGGGTAAACGTATGCTCGTCGTATCTCTTAGGGGGAGTTGATTTAACTCCAAAAGTGGAGTTAAAAAAAAAGGTCCAGGAGGGCATTAAAATTAAAATCTAGAATTCAGAATTATTTTGATAATGTAGCATGCAGTGTACAGCCGCCCCTACCCCTCCCCCCTACGGAGAGAAACTATACACAGGCTATAAATTGATAATGAGGTATCGAAAAAGTATCGATTTTCGTATTCATAGCCGCATATATTTTTGTTCGTTTTGTTTTTACGTGGTATCGCGGGACTAAAACAATTGTCCGTCGGTGTCGTGCCTTTTTGAAAGGACAATCGGGATATTTTAGAGGAATTTTTCAAAAATTTTGAAAATTTTCTTGACGGGCACTGATACCCGGTACTTTTACTTCTAAGTTCCCCCCTCGGGGGTGTTAGTTTGCTAACTGAATGACTGATTGGTGAATACTCCATGGGCGTTTGACTTCTGTTTTTATTGTTCCAGGTGTACATCGCTGAAATCTCAAGTCCCAAACTGCGTGGCGCATTGTGCAGCTTCAACCAGCTTGCGTTAACGATAGGTCTGTTGCTGTCGTTCTCTTTTGGTGTTGTGGTGAAATGGCGATGGTTAGCGTTGATTGGTGCTGTTTTCCCTGCTCTTTTGGTCATGTTGATGTTCTTTATGCCAGAAACACCTGTATGGTCGCTATCACATCACAAAAAAACTGATGCTATCAAGGCGTTGACATGGTTGAAGGGACCAACCATTGATGCAAGTAATGAGTGCGGCCATATTCAATCAAATCTTGGTAAATATAAAAACGTCCGCATTTCAACCTTAAATTTATGTGATACTATTACAACTGGTGTGTATTAATCATTGCCGGCGACCAACTTCTCATTACAATACCATTATATGATAAAAACAACAATGCAATGTTACGTGGTGCTTATATAGCGTTTTTCACAAACGTCACAGTGCGCTTTAATTTACAATAATTCATTTGAACTGACCGCTTGCAGCTTACAATCATGAGAAATTATAGCCTTCTCATAGGCAACCCTTTCCTTTTCCTTTCCCTCTCATGGGATCCCTTTGTCAATTGGAAGCCCAATAATAAAAAAAGAAAACGGAGCGGAGACGCCTGCGGAGGAGGCTAGAGAAATTAGTAGTTAGTATGCATTAGTATGAGCCAGTCACTGAGGGTGGTCACGGCCAGGGTTTGTTACGTCCTCAGTGGTTCTTTTACTTAACCAGATGACAGCGGCATTTTCTGGAGAACTTGGCTATCGAGCGCAGGTCGCGTTTCGCGTTTAATAAGAGATCATGAGACCTCAGTACACATCCAAACGCTTGTTCTTGTTTGTCCCTGCATGGTGTGACCCTCGAGGTCTGACTGTCAGTAAATCTAACTATCATTTTGTGTTCTAGGTGATCATGCAAGCGTAAGGATTACCTATCCAGAGTTCAGTAGACAGACTGTTCTCAGGCCTCTCTTCATCACTGTTGTTATCATGTTCCTTCAACAGTTCTCTGGCGTCAATGCTGTCTTGTTCAACTGCGCTTCCATATTCAAAGAAGCTGGTTTTGAGAACGCTAAAGCAGTGTCCATCATTGTAGCTGCTGTTCAGTTTTTCGGCACTGGATGTGCATGTTTAGTCATGGACAAAGCAGGTCGTAAGATTCTCTTGTGGACTGCTGGACTTGGAATGGCAGTTAGTCTCATTGCTTTGGGTTTTTACTTTGAAATCTATATTCCTAACGATGGCTCAGCTACACGTGGTATAATCCATAGCATTCATCACAGTGTAGATGCATCCAAGATATCATGGCTGGCTATTCTAAGTTTGGTATTGTTTTTCTTCGCCTTTGCTATAGCTTGGGGACCTATCCCAAGGCTTTTAATGTCCGAGCTGTTTCCACTAAAAGCAAGAGGCATTGCTGGGGGTATTTCAAGTTTTGTCAATTGGTCATCAGGGTTTATCGTCACCAAAACGTTCGTTAACTTTCAAAGTGCTCTAACTCCACCAGGGACGTTTTTTGTTTATGGATCTGTTATGCTTGCGGCCAGTCTTTTTGTGATATTCTTTCTACCAGAAACCAAAGGCAAAAGCTTGGAAGAAATTGAAATGATTT
Organism: Metridium senile; assembly: GCA_949775045.1. NCBI lineage: Eukaryota > Metazoa > Cnidaria > Anthozoa > Actiniaria > Metridiidae > Metridium > Metridium senile. Next base: position 55,917,749 of record OX459095.1, read on the forward strand.
TTGATAAAAAACGGTGGAGGATTTCTTCGGAATATGAACGATTATTATAGAGATATAGAATATGAACAATAAAACTGAGTTAAAATTGCTAAATTATTAGATACACCTAATTGCAAGAACGTTGTCCTGACTTTTGTAATTTAGTGGAAAGGAATTAATTAAAAAACAAAAGAAGATCACTCAAGCTGAACTCTTTGAAGAATCTTCTTTTGTCTTTTAATTAATTCCTTTCCCACTAAATTACAAAAGTCAGGACAACGTTCTTGCAATTAGGTGTAGATAGATATAGATTGATAGGTTGTTTTGTTTATTCAACACCTCTTGCAGCCTATAGACTGAATGACAGGGAGGGTCAGCTATATTCAAATATATGCAAAATAAATAACATCAGAAGTTCGTAATATAGAATAATAATTAAATAGATACATATATACATACATACATACATAATAATAAAAAGGCCTTGTGGACGATGACGTCATTATACTATATTACTATAAGTACCAGAATGCTTTACGACATTTCTAATATATATTAAAATCAATATTCAAATATTTTATTTCTCTTCGTTTCTCATGAATACTAGAACAATCGACATTAATTAACGAGTTCAAGTACACTGGGTGTTCATCAAAGTAACAAAGAAATTCGCAACATCCCAGGGCAAAGCGAAGGGAGAGGTCCTTGGGAACGAGGCTGCAAAGTTCGCCCCAACTGAAGGGAATCCGGAATGATGCAAGATTCCATGAAACGGGATTCCGGATTCCAAAGTGAACGTTTTCGTGGATTCTCTTACATGGTTCAAGCAAAATGTTTGCTGTTTAAATGTCTTCGTAGTACTTTTAAGTAAAAATCTACTTAGATTAATAAACTTGCAAACTCATTAATAGATTTTATCTTATTTTCATGAGCAACGTTGGGCTTCCTGTGGAAATTCAAAATCAGTAGAAATATGTTTCCATACAGTTTTTATAAACTCTGTTATTCACGAAGAACTTTGAAATGTATACTTTCCTCTTCTTTTATCTGCGGTGATTTCTGAAGTTTCGCGCCATCTTTGCAGGAATCCCTGTGGTATCAATTCTAAGGGCCTGGATCCTTTTGTACCCAGTCCTTTATTGTAAAGCGCGGTTTATTTGAACGCCTGACTACAAATTAATTTCAACTGACGCTATTTGCAAACATTATAAAAAACAGCTACAAAAATCCTTCGGTTTGGGTTGTTATCGATTCTATCGTAGATAGATATTGGTATTATTTATCAATGGAATCAAAGATGGAAAATGTGACTTGAAAACACAATTATTTAACACAGAAGAATTTGTCATTCCAAACAATGGCTTCAGCTGTCACTACTACTTCAACGAACGCTGCAGTGTTTACAGCACCAAGCACATTCACTAGCCAGTACAAGTCGTCCCATGATAGCTATATATCTGATATACCAGTTAGTTTAATGATACCACCTTTACAAGCGTCCAGTGTTGATACTATTGCTTCGACTACTTGTAGTTCTAAAACCTTCCCATTATCGTCTGTTGGTACAAAAGGTAGGTGCTAATGAAGTTACTCAAACTTGCACAAAATGGTGTTTAACTTTATCCTTAGCTGCCCAAAATTACTATTGATTGTTCTTGACTTAAATGCACATAAAGGTAACCCATATCCACTGCAGAAAGTCTCCTTCATTGATTAAATAGTTTGTTCCATTGTAAACTAGTTTACTGAAAACACTGATCTCAAGTTGGAACTACTGCTTACTCCGTGGACATAAGTTTAATAATTTGCACTGATAGTTACCACTTGGTTGAAGTAATCAATTTTTGCTTTGATTCTTTGATCAATTGTGCATTTTTATGTAACTTACTTTTTAGCTCTTATATAGCTTTAAATTCTATCATTTTTTTTGCAATCATATATACCCGGCGTAGCCAATCGGTAAAAATCGATACCGATTTGCCAATCGATAAATCGGTAACAATCAATATACTTGATTTGATTGATATTGATTGCTATTGATCAATCGGTAAAAATCGATATCACACTGATTTTCATTATCGATTTGTATCGACTTCCGTTAAAAATTGATAAAATCATATAAATACATAAAGTTTATTTTTATCATCGTTTTTACGCCTATTTTCAACAACGAGATCTAATTTTTGTTTTGTAAGAACTAGACAATTAATTGAAATAAGTAAGAGGGGAATAACAGAACTGTTTTACAACATAACTTCCACTATTCAAATATGTGTAACGATGACGGGTCATGTTTTTAATTTGGGCAATTACCTATCAGTATAGTAATAAGGGTTCATTTGTACTACATGTTCCTGGTTAATATTCTGATGATACTGTTGAATTCCACAGAAAACCAAGAGATAAAAGAGTTACATCAAGACCTTGGCAGCATACATTCTCAGGTTGTCAGAGAGGTACTATATCTTTTTGATCTTGTATCATTTAAAAATAAATAAATAAATAATCATGTTGAGATACAGGGAGTCGTTGCTCAGAATCACCCTAGGGCTAACTATTCAAAATCTATTCACTACCCTCAGCTGTATTATAATTTTTTTCTTGTAGGCTGATGTATTACAAAGCCTACACTGTAAGTTGTCAATTAAAGCACATGAGATGGACAGACTGAAAGCTGAAATCAACCAACTTGAGGTTTGTATGTATTCATGATTGTATCTTTTTTAACAAATAGAAGCAGTAGGTGCTACAAATTACAATCCTTGCCAACAATACCTATGACACTGAAAATAGTCAGCATTCAGAAATGATATGCATACAAACTAATTATCATAATTCTTGGTTTGTTTTCAGAAATCTGAAAGTACTCTTCAAGAATCTTCCAACCAACTAGTTTCTGGACCTAGAGTTTCATCAAGAGTTCATGAAAGGTACCTAGTAGTAAAATACTATGAAAATCACTAGAGTCATGGTAATTAAAATGTCCATTAATAGTTCTGTCTTGGAGAAGTTGCTCTTTGTACCACTAACAACTAACATGACTAAAGTGGTACCTCTATTAAGCGGTCATCCTTGGGACTTTCCAAAGTGGCCTCTTAATAGAGGTTGGCCGCTGAATAGAGGTATAGAATAGGTATAGGAATAGATTTGGGACTTTTTATTGTGGCCACCTAATAGAGGGTGACCACTTAATGGGTGACCGCTTAATGGGTGACCGCTTAATAGAGGTACCACAGTCTGTATTTTTGAGCAATACAAAAAATATATTAATAGCTATCTACCAATTTACTATTAATTAGGAGGTGATGATAGGATTGGTATTAAATTTTCCCTGCGGAAAAACCTACAAACTGCTAAGTTTTGTAAAACCACAAAATCACACATACGTTAAAAAAACACACTGTCAGCAAAACTGCACCAAAAATAATGTGAAACTGCATAACCATAAACCTTTACACCCCCTTAATTAATGATGGTTCCTATTTTGCTAGTATCACTAGAGATAAATTCAACAGTACAAGTGGCCAACATACCAATTACACCACAAACCCTTTGGTAGAAGAATTCAGAACAAGGTTACACATGGTAAAGAAATATAATATTTTAATTTATACATGTAAAACCTATTAATAATTCATGAGATATTTTCAAAAGACATCATAAGGTCCATTTACATAATAATAGTGCTTGTGTTCCTTGATAGACTACTGAACTTTGTGCTAAACAAGATGCATATTATAGAGATATTATCAGTGAATTAGAAGAAAGACTCAAAGAGACAACACAAGGGAGAGATCATATCTTAGCGTTAAGGTATATAGTACACAATACTGGTATATTCTTACTCATTAAAATGCTTTCAAAAACCAAGTTATAGATTTAAACACACTTTTAAAATGCAAATCAGCAAATGATTGTGTGAAATAACATGCTAATCAGGTGTGCATGTAGCTATTTGCTTTTATTTTTTTCCCTTTAGCCACAAGCCACTGGAAATCATTGATAAAAGTGGATTTGAAAAAAATCTAAAAATGTTTTTGTTGTCACTCAATGTTTTATTTTGATTATTTTAAGCTGAGAGCATGACAAACTGAAGCATTTTGCTACAGGCACACCTTATTAGCATGTCATTTTACACATAATCTCTTTTGCATGTTAAATATTTATAATTTATAATATATATTTATAATATTTGTTTAGACGAAAACATTCTTACTATTAATTATGGCATTATAGAGATAAAGAAGCAAGTGACCAAGTGAATTTGATGAGACAGTTAGAGAATGCTTTGAGAACACAACAGCAGCTAACAACAACCAAGGCTGAGGTATTTTTATATGCTGTTTATCACTCATTTTCATTTTAATATCAATGCTTTCTTAAAAAAATATATTATTGTAACAAATTAAAGGTTAAGTATATTTTGTTTATTCACATACATGTTCTTTAACTGTATACTATCGAAATCACTAGAGTGGTAAAAATATGCTTGTTTGAAATTCTGTCTCGTTTTTGTGCCATGTGATCGCTTCTGGCCAATCATTTTGCTCAAAATTGGTCATGTGGTACAAAAAGACACACCCCCAAGGCCAAATTTTCAACGGACATTTAACCACTCTAGTGATTTTCATAGTATCTTTCCATCTTTCAATGGTTGATCAACACATTAGCATGACTTTGTACACTTTTTGTTAACTACTTTGTAATTTAATAAGGCTTCAAGAATGAACTGCAAATGGTGAATGGAGTTCAGGAACTGTTGGTTTTTGATATTGATTATTTAAATTTCAGTTACCGATAATAATTTATGAAACTGTGCTTAGTAGTCCCCTCAAAAACGGAAACTCTCCCTAGACTTCCATGTATGTTGTATTGTTAATATTTACCACATTAGCGCAGTGGATAGAGCTTCGGATTACTTTGCGGAAGGTCTGGGTTCAAACCCTGGGCCATACCAATACTCAGGGTCTTTAATTAATTGAGAAGAAGTTGCTGCCTTTGTTTCTTAAAAATCTACAAATGGTTAGAACTTCACTTCCTCTCGGATAGCATCGTAAAATGGAGGTTCCGTCTCTCCAAAAAAAAAAAATTAACAACATTGAGGGACGTAAAAAGAACTCCGTGTTCAGACATGGGTTGTATGGTGGCAGCTCAATGCACCATGATATACCTTCAACTCAAACATGTTGAGTAAGCGCTTTAAACAGATCTGGAAATGCGCTATATAAGAACTAGCATTATTATTATTATTATTTACTATATTAGTCATAATGCAGTCACCATTCATTGTTTCATGCACCCTTTGACAGCCTTTCTTGAAATAAGACTTGTCTACAAGGTGAACAGTATGAAAAAATAAATTTATGACAAAAAATTTGCATTGTCTCAATACATTCTTCTGATGATGTCGGTGCCTGACGAAAGCTTAAGATAATTCTACAAACAGTAGTGTATGGCCTTAAATTAACTTTTATAATTACATTATTTATGTTTAATTCTTTTTTTTTATATCAAGGAAATTGTCAACCTCGAGGACAAAGTTAACCACTTGCAAAATAGCCATTCCTCATTGCTGTCCGTCTTCAACAAAATCACTCAAGTCCTTATAAATCAAGAAAGAAGAAGAGGAAGGCAAAGTGTACTAGAGACACAGGAGCTAAAAGGCAAAGAGTTTTCCAGTTTCCTTGGTGATTCTCTTCTTCAAACACTGCAGAAATGTTTGTTTGAAGAAGGCAGTGAAAAAGAACAACTGATAGCAAAACTTGAAAAGGTAAGTGTTTTGTGAAAACTCCTTTGAGGCACTCATCTTGTAGGAGGGAATAAACCCAAGTATTTAGTCTTTTTACACACTTGAAGCCAAGCCTTATTTATTTATAAGGAAAACTAGTTTCGTTCTTTGTAGCAACTTTTATGCTCTGTGAAATTGTGTGTTCATTGTGCAAAGACGTTTTGTTGCAGTTGTTGTTTGGCAGTCAATCAAAAACAAATAACACAAGCAAACAACAAACAAACAAACAGTACATGTACACATTAACTACATGTGAAAGAAAGGTAACAGCAAAAACATTAATACCCACACATCAAGCCATCGGAATAGTCCTTTTCACAGTTCTGTTCAGTGACCACGAATGATAGTTCCAAGTCGAGGTTCCCATTGCTGCACATCATAAATTATAGTTTTGCTATGCACAGCAACGGGAAACTCGACTTGGAACTATTATTCATGGTCACTGAATAGAACTGTGAAAAGGACTATTTGTACGTGCATGAAGTTTGAATTGGAAAGACACTTGATAGAAATGTTTGATGTTTCAACAACCTGAGCACAAGCTAAGTCATCTTGTTAATCCAGTAATTAATGGACTATAATGGATAATCTTTGTCTTATAGGCATCAAGAGATTTCAAGGAACTGGAAAGTGAAATGAAAGAAAAGCTAAAAGAAACAAGAGCTGAATATGAAACAAAGTGAGTTGATTATCAAATGATGGTCTTTGACAACAACAACAACAACAACAACAACAACAACAACAACAACAACAACAATAAACATAATGAAAAAAAAATAGAAAAAATAGTGGTTTTGATAAGTTGTTGATGATGTTGATGATAATAATGTTAATGATAATAGTGATGCTGATAATAATGATGGTGATAATAATAATGATGTTGATGATAAAAAAATAAAAAAACTATTTACATGCACATATTGATGTTGTAGGAACAATTTAAACTGGAGCTCCGCTATTAGGTATTACCTAATTTGTATAATAATAATGATGTTGATGATAATAATGTTAATGATAATAGTGATGTTGATGATAATGATGTTGATGATAATAGTGATGGTGATAATAATGGTATTTCTATCATATAATTGTATATTATAATTAATCTTACTAGGCTAGAGGGCATCAAGAAGGACAATCAAGAAGTCTTGCACACAGCAACATCACAAAGTACAAAAACAAGTGAAAAGCTTCATGATTTAGAGCAACAACTGGAGCGCAACAAGTAAGACTTCCAATTTACATTAATAATTATAATAGACGTTTCTTCTGACAGCTTTAGATGCATGCGGACCATAAGATATTTTAGGTTGCCTTCCCCGAAATTCGAGCACAGCTTTAGATCCTTGAAAAAAAATCTTGTGCACAAGAAATAAAGCATGAACAAAGTGCAATGCAAAAGTATGAATCTCTCACAGTCTCGAGGGGAACTTAGATATCCTGCACCAAAAAAATGACCACCCCTGCTCCCCCACCCCCTCCCCCAAACATATAATGGTCTGTCCCTAGTTCAATAGTCCTTCAGTTCCGTTTAGTCACCATGAATATTAGTTCCAAGTCGAGGTGAACTCCCATTGCTGTGCATGGCAAATCTATAATTTATCATGTGCAGCAACAGGCACCTCGACTTGGAACTATCATTCGTGGTCACTGAACGTAACTGTGAAAAGATCTATTGCCCTAATGTTTATGCATATTGAGTGTACGAGTAACCAGTAAGATGTTTTTGTCTTTGTTCTTCGTTAGCAAACAACATGCAGAAGAGGTGTCTGGTTTTGTGGACAAGTCTAATGCATTACAGAAAGAACTTGATAATGTTATCAAACAGAAACATGAAATAGTCAGTGAAATGGAAAAGAAGGTAACAAGAATATGATGATGAGGACAATAATGGCGATAGATAGATACACCTAATTGCAAGAACGTTGTCCTAACATTTGTAATTTAGTGGGAAAGGAATTTATTAAAATACAAAAGAAAATCATTGAAACTCAAATTCTTTCTTTTGTTACTCCTTGCCGAACTTTAGTGATCTTTTTCTGTCTTTTAATGAATTATTTTCCCACTAAATTACAAAAGTCAGGACAACGTTTTTGCAATTAGGTGTATGTCGATAATAACGATTATGATGTGATGTGTTCTTGATGATAATGGTGATGGTAATAATGATGATGGTTATGAGATGATAATAACTTTGCTAATAATAATGGTGGTGGTGAAGATATTGATGATAATGGTGATGATAATGATAATGATGATGGTAATAATGAAGATATAGTTATGATGATAGTGATAACTGTGCCGATAATAATGTTGGTGATGATGATAATGCTGATGATAATGATGATGGTAATAATGAGGATATTGTTATGATGATAATGATAACTGTGATAATAATAATGCTGATGATAATGGTGAAGGTAATAATGATGATAACGGCAGGTGATAAATAAGAATCGACATATGCAAGATATGGTACAAGTTTTTATTACTTTTGTTCACAGTCCATAGATCTTGAACGTTCAAACCACAGCATCACTGTTGAACTAAAACTACTACGCGAGGAAAAAGAACAACTTCGCTCAAGTTTATCACAAGAACAAGCAAACATCATCACTTTGAATAAGAACCTCATGAGCAACGAAGAAGAACTTAAATCAACTAAAGAACGAATGACAATTTTATGTAGAGAAAACGATTCAAATCAATCGCATTTGAAGAAAGAAGTCGAGAATTACAGACTTGAAGCAGAAAAGTATAAAACTATATTGCTTGAAAGAGAAAGAGGATCTATCGTAGAGGCTGAAAAAGAGGTACAAAGTGCTATTCGTAGCGAACAATCCAGGGCAGAAGAAAGAATTAATATCGTGCTCTACGAACTTAAAAAGGTCAATCAGGAAGCATTGGCTCTTAAAAATATAAATGAATCGGTGGAAACGGAGCTAAACGAGTTGAAAGTGCAAAATAAAGTTATGAAAGAGGAATTAGAAAAGATTGAAAAAGACTTAGCTTGCCAGAAAGAAGAAAAGTTGAAAGTAGAAAGCAAGTTTGACAACCAAGCCACAGAAACAGACCGTCTCCGTAAAGAACTAGAATTAAAAAATAAAGATTTAGAAGGGAAAAGTAAAGACCTTGATGCTGCGAATATAAATATCGAAAAGACAAAGACACAGCTTGAGGAACGAGAGAAAACTATCGCATCTTTCAGAGAACAAGATAGCTATTTTGCGGAGATTTTACAGCGCAATACTAAGGCAGGGGACTCACTCCAACGCGAGCGAGAAGAGCTAGTCACGAAAGTACAAGAACAAGTTGAAGTTGTACAAGAACTGAAGAAACACAGAGAAATATTAGCGAAGAAACTAAAAGCAAAGGTACGGAATGTTGAATATCTCAGTGATTCTACATGACAGCCGAGTGCTGCAAATAATATTGTAATTGTAAAATGTGTGCAGCAAGCTAGCCTCACCGTAGAGCTCCACCAGTGAACACTGATGGTCGTAAATACAAACCGTAGTATTAGTGTGTGGGGCAAACCACACGAAATATTGAAGATTTTACAAATACTTTGAACTACTACAATTTGGTAGCCTGTTTTGCATGCATCCGGAATTTTCTTCCGAAAGTCTCTGCTTTACGTAGCTGAGAAAACAGACGTTCTTTCGCTTCTCTTCATAGAGAGGAGCGAAAGAACGTCTGTTTTCTCAGGCTATGCTTTACGAAGAAATTTCCGCATGCGTCGCAGGCTACTATTTGGTCTTAAGTTACATTTGATTTCAATCTCAGGACAAAAGACTCAAAGAAATCGAAGAAGAAAATAGCAAAGTGCAAAAGTCTTTCGCGGCTAAGAGTGAGGAATTGGCAGCTATAATGGAAGACCGTAGTGACATGGAGGCTGAACTAAAAGCAAGGCAGATAGAAGCTGGAAATCTGAGGCAGGAACGAGATTCCCTGAGTAATTTATTGGATGGGAAGGACGGTGAACGAGAAAAAGAAATCGGAAAGTTAATATCGAGACTCAAAGGTAACGAAAATTTTTGTTGAACGCTGTAGAATGGTTGTTGAACGATGTTGAACGTAGGGGGCAAACGGTTTCAACAATGTACAAATGGGGTGGCAAACGGTTTTAACATCGACATTCAACAAAATCGAACGAATAAAACGAAACGAAACGAAACGAAACGAAACGAATGAAGCAAATGATGAAACGTTTGCCCGGGCCCTAATGTATTGAAATCAGACTTGTTTTCTAAAGAATTCGAACTAATAACAAAATGTGAATATCAGTTCACGTGTTTGTTATTGTATTACAATCAATTTTGTTGATAACAAGTGTAATTTCAATATATTACCAGCACAAAACCAGCATTCATTTCGGTCTTGGATTGGTTCATGTTTCTCTAGGGGAGACAACAGATTTTTGAAATAAGATAATAGTGAATAAAGAAATCATGGTATATATTACCGTTTATGGGTTTGGGAAGAGTTGATTTGCTGGCCGAAAAAAATATAACGTTATCAATTCCATAATTAAACTATATATTTGGCATTGATTATATATAATGTAAGATCTATTAATTCATTCAATATATTGTATAACAAATGTGGTGTTTCAGGTTCAGAACAAGACTTGTGTCTTACCAAAAAACTTCTCAAGTCAAAAGGAGATGTAAGCGGCAAAGGTATTTCTCAATGGAATCATGCTAAATGCGCATAAATTAGTAGATACTTTTTTCTTTTTGCTTGGTTGCTCAACTTAAAGTTAACTCAACTAACAAACTTTCTCGATTGATAGCTCGCACGAAATTGATTGTTTGATTTGCAAGTGAATATGTAATTGTTTTAATATTTGTAACGGCTTGCTCGACCATCGCTTTCTCTGGCTATGTACATGTACACTACGCACCACTGGTACGGTGCGACAAGCACCCAACGAGCTACTAGCATTTTTTAATGTTAACTAGTATGCAGTTAATTCAGTTTTCAGTCTTTCCTTACATCCCTGTTAAAAGTGAGTGTATTTAACAATACAATTGTTAAATCAATAGCTGTTATTACAGTTATATGCAAATGATTTCAAACAATGGATTAAAATCGAGGCTTTCGGGCAAACCTATTGTTTTCGCCCGAAAGCCTCGACTTCAACCCATTGTTCAAAATCATTTGCATATAACTGTAATAACAGCTATTGGATCAATTTAGACGATGAGATGGCGCCAACCTTAACCGTGGTAAATAAGAGGACATACCACAAGAAACTATCGTGAATTTGGTTTTTACCACATTAAATATATTTTTACTGCTCGCGTTTTGCATGTGCACGAAGAAAGCGAGAAAATTAGAGAGAAAATAGCAACCGGGGTATGTACTTTTATTTACCACGGCTCTCGACCAATCAGAAAGCGAGAAAATTATCAAATGTGGTAAAGATATTTTTGTTCTATAGCGGTTCGTGTGGCAGAAACAATGCAACGAGCGGTAACAGAAAAGAGAGGCGAGATGGATGCTTTGCTCAACAAGTATGTATCTAGACTCGTTTGTTTTAAGAATGCCAACTATACAGACAATTTCAGTAAGGTTGTCCACGTAAAGTAAAGATACTCTACAATTAGTGACACGTGATTCTTTGTTTGTTTGTTTTCAGTAGTTGAGTAACAATTAGCCATTTTCATATCGAGCAAGGGACTGGAACCAAGTTTCTCAAAATTAATTTTAATTCAAAAATAAGCCCCTTCACACGAAAGAACAAATACAAATCAATAAGAATTGAAAGTTTAAACAAGTTTGGGCAAATTCCAATGAAACTATGGTATTTTTTTTTTATAAAATACAAAGAATGTATGGTTTGGAAGGACGTTTTGGAAGGATACCATACGTGTCTCTGTAATTTTGGCAAAGTTTGGATGCTCATAATTTTTTTTCTATTCAGCCAAACATTCTGAAACTTGGTCAATAAACTTATATTTGGGTACTCTCCCATGAGACGGGGTTATTTTTTCTGGAACCATAATTAAATTAGTTTTTCACACTCGTATCCAGTCCCTTGCTCGATATGGAAAAGGCCAATGACATGAAATAAGAATTATGAAATCTATGTTCACAACTAATGCTAGCATACAGCGAACTTGTGTGGTGTCACGTGACATTTCTATTAGTGTTAATATGTTTTTTTTTATCGTTAATAATTGTTTTCGTTTTAGAATCCACTGGCTTCAGGAAAATCTTAATGCTGCTGTTAAGGTGATTACAAACCATTGCTTGGACCAAAAGCCTGTTGTATTCATGTTTTAATACATGAAATAATTCTAGTCAGTCAAGAATTAAAATTATATGTTCAAACTTATTCGCCATAACACTAAGCTAATAGTCCCCTTCACAGTTCCCTGCGCCATCTTGAAAGGTAGCCGGCACTTTGCATCAAAGCGAGACGAACGTTGAGCATGCATGGTTTATTAAAGTTCTATTGCAGTAAAATAACTGAATTAACGAACTATTTACAATAAAAGACTGAATTAACAAATTATTTACAATGGATTATCGAAAGCTAATATATTAAATCTATAATATTTACAAACTATGTATCGTCAAAATGATTATTATTAATGATTTATACATTATTTAATATGTTTAAACATGAAGAAGTTTTCAGCTCATTTGGTTCTGCATTGAGTTACGTTGTTATAGAAATATACGTGCATGTCTTGCTTAGATCTCAAGTTGTATCAGTGATGTTCCTAGTATGGCATTGTGGTAACAGCATGTGTAATGGGTGGTCCTCGGCTTTAATTTTATTCATGTATTGATCACTTAGATTGGTTGGTATTGCCTGCCAAACCGGTACAGCATATTCAAGTATTGGTCTTATCATAGTTGTGTTAACGTGTAGTATATTTCTTTTCTCTACTCCGGCTCGCTTCAAAAGACGTAGTGAGTATAGTCTTTTGGATGATTTCTTGTAGATGTAGTCGACGTGGCTGTTCCATGTGAGATCTTTATCAATGATTACACCCAGGATCTTGTAACTTGTTAAAGAGTCTACTATTCTATTACCAATATTGATCGGAGCAGTGATGAAATTAGGGTTGGTCATGAAGTTGATAAGCAGTTCCTTACATTTGAGAGGGTTAATTTCATCCCGTGTTCAGTTGAGAATTGGAGAACGTTCGTCTCGCTTTAATGCAAAGGCCCGGTTACTGTTCAAAATGGCGCAGCAGGGGACTGTGAAGGGGACTATTGATCCGGGCTGCTCTGGGAACTCCCAATTATAACCCTCTCAGAATCTTTTCTATGTGTTCCATTTGCCATTCCGTTTGGCATTATCTTATCTTTTTTTTGACAAACACATAAATAGCTTTTTTTGTGTTGGCAAAGAAAATTGCCCCGGTAACGAACATCCTTTTGGGATCCAAACAACAACAATAATAATAATAATAATAACAATAATACGCCTCATTTATTTAGCGCGAAATCATCGAATATCGCTTTACAAATCTACTGTTATGTATATGGTTGACAAACCAGCTTATGGGTGTGGTTAGTGACTTTTGTACCACACTGTACCCTTCATGGACTAGCCCTGGAATGGTAAAATTCGCTGTGCCTTTTGCTATGCTACGCTTGAAGTTGTGTAATTATTTTCAATTCACTTTAGGATAAAATGTACTTCGAGTCCAAGAGCAGCAAGCTAACCGATGAACTTCACGATGCAGTTCTTCGTAGAGATCAGTTTCAATTTGATGTAAAACAAAAGAACGACGAATGCGATGCGTATCAGAAGCAAGTCAATCATCTGGAGCAGGCTTTGGAAAAGGTAATTCATATGTACTGACACGAATCGTTGTTTTTGTGTGTGTTACTCGTGACGGCATGTTATGTTTGTTTATTGTCGTTGTCGTGCTGCTTTAGTTTGTGTACAGTTTGTTCTTGTGGTTGTTGTTTACTTGTTTGTTTTGCTGCGTTTAGTATCAATAATTCCTTAAATTAAATTTGTTTTGTTTTGTTTGTTCTTTTGTTTGCTTTTGTTGTCGATGCTTGTGTTGTTGTTGTTGTTGTTGTTGTTGTTGTTATTTTTGTTGTTGCTGTTGTCGATGCTTGTGTTATTGTTGTTGTTGTCGATGCTTGTGTTGTTGTTGTTGTTGTCGATGCTTGTGTTATTGTTGTTGTTGTCGATGCTTGTCTTGTTGTTTCTGTTGTCGATGCTTGTGTTATTGTTGTTGTTGTCGATGCTTGTGTTGTTGTTGTTGTTGTCGATGCTTGTGTTGTTGTTGTCGATGCTTGTGTTATTGTTGTTGTTGTCGATGCTTGTGTTGTTGTTGTCGATGCTTGTGTTGTTGTTGTCGATGCTTGTGTTATTGTTGTTGTTGTCGATGCTTGTGTTGTTGTTTCTGTTGTCGATGCTTGTGTTGTTGGTGTCGATGCTTGTGTTATTGTTGTTGTTGTCGATGCTTGTCTTGTTGTTTCTGTTGTCGATGCTTGTGTTATTGTTGTTGTTGTCGATGCTTGTGTTGTTGTTGTCGATGCTTGTGTTGTTGTTGTTGTTGTTGTCGGTGTTTGTGTTGTTGTTATTGGGTTTTTTTTGTCGATGCTTGTGTTGTTGTCGTTGTTGTTATTATTGTTCTCGGTGTTTTTGTACCATAATGTCTTTTTATTGCTCCATTTTTTGTCAGTTCTCTATTTCAATATTTTGTTTGTTAATATAGGCTGCCTTGAAATACGCTGATTCTCAAAGTATGATCGAAAAGCTCGAGCAAGACTGTGCAAAACTTAAACTGAAGAATTCACTTGATATGAAGGTACTAAAACGTCTCTTTCCATATTCTTTTGTAATTTTTGATATATGCTTTATCTCATTAATTATAATCGCCTTGTTTCCCCAAGAATCCAGAGAGAAATGCAAAAAGCTCGACGATAAAGTTAGATTCCCAGACGATAGCTGAAGTACTTGCACGTATCAGTGTAATGAATACCAGGTCAGAAAAAAACATTATTTCTGTGCGACAGCTATTTAAACCATCCAAACTTCATCCCTCTTCCACCCATCCATCCATCAATTCATCCCTTTATCCATCCATTAATCTATCTAACAGTCTCAGTATCTATCCATCCATCCAACTATCAATTCATCAATCTATCCATCAATCAATTCATCCCTTTATCCATCCATCCAACCATCAATTCATCCCTTCTTCCTTCCATTCATCAATCTATCCATCCATCCATCCATCAATCCATCCATCCATCCATCCATCCATCCATCAATTCAGCTCTTTATCCACCCATCCATCTATCCATCCATCCATCTATCCATCCATCCAACCATCTATCCATCCATCAATCAATTCATCCCTTTATCTATCCATCCATCTATCAATTCATCCCTTTATCCATCCATTCAACAATCCATCCATCCATCCATCCATCCATCCATCCATCCATCCATCCATCCATCCTACACTAGATCAAACAGATTTAAGTTTAGCCGTGGATGGTACAGCACTCAAACGATCCCACGATACCAAATGTCTAGGTGTCTATGTTGATGAAAACTTGACATGGCGACCACACATAGAATATATAAAAAAGAAAATTGCAAGTAGTTTATCAATGCTAAAGAAAATCAAACTGGTCCTAGACAAACCATACTTAAACAAAATATATCAGACAGTAATCGAACCATACTTTGATTACTGCTGCCTGGTCTGGGACAGCATAGATGAAACTTTAGCAAACAAACTACAAAAATTACAAAATCGAGCTGCACGTATAATAACAAGAGCACCTTATCGTACAGTGCACACAAGCAAAATTTTACAAGATCTAAATTGGATTCCACTAAATGAAAAACGACTGCAACAAAAAGCAATTATGATGTTTAAGATCGTAAATGGTTTAGCCCCTCCTTATCTAACCGATATGTTTCCACGACAAATCTGCAAAAATTCATACGATTTGCGGCGTTCTTCAAATGATCTAAAACTTCCAAAAGCTAGAACAAATTACTATAGAAACAGCTTTGCTTTTACTGGCGCAAAGCTTTGGAATTCCCTACCAGAATCATTTAAAGAAGAACGTTCGCTTAACATCTTTAAAAAGCAGATCAAGTCATATAAATGGTGCATTGACAACAGTTGATAAAGTTGTAAATATATTTTAGCTTTAAACATATATAACATAATTCGCTTGTATTATAAATTAGTAATTTTAGTTTAATTTTAACTACATGTACGGCCTCTAGGTAGACCAATTTAAGTATTTGTATTTAGCTTATATTGATAGAGTTACCGTGATTAAATAAAGGTCTTTATTATTATTATTATTATCCATCCATCCATCCATCCATCCATCCATCCATCCATCCATCCATCCATCCATCCATCCATCCATCCATCCATCCATCCATCCATCCATCCATCCATCCATCCATCCATCCATCCATCCATCCATCCATCCATCCATCCATCCATCCATCCATCAATTCATCCCTTTATCCATCCATCCATCCATCCATCCATCCATCCATCCATCCATCCATCCATCCATCAATTCATCCCTTTATCCATCCATCCATCCATCCTAACATCCATCAATCTTTCCGTGCAATTGCATTCTCCTATTTATTGATATTTGGGATGATGGTTCTTTTTAGGTTACCACTGATAAACAGTCAAGGGGTACAGAACAACTCCTCTTTCACCCAGAAAACATCCATCATGGCCCAGCCAATCACTTTACGAAGCATAAAACCATCTCCACAAGAAACCCATAACAAACTCCCCCAGCCGTCTAAGCAAGATCCGATCAACGAAGATGTTCATCATGACCTCAAGTCGCTGCTGGTCGATGTACGATCACTAATATCAACCTTTCAGACTCACGTTACTACACTGTCTACATCCGCTAAGCATCCAGGCCCAACTCCTCTAAACGCTTACCGTGATGTAGATAAACCGGAAGTGGAAATACCTTATGAAAATGACGAACTTGACATCTCATTGGATATAGACACCGATTACCATGGTAACATGAGGCCACCACTTAGGAGCTCTTCGCCAAAACCGGACCGGGACATTTCAATGGAAACACTATCACATGATGCGTCTCCTAGCAACAACGATTCCGATGTGACGTCATTGCTGTCGTTTTCAACAGCGCTGTCGTTAGGGACGAATGATCAAATTGGATCTTACTTTTCCACTGTTTCTAAAGAACCGTATACTAAACCGAAAAATATGGACGTGAAAAAGAGACCTCTTCCTAATAAGAATGAAAAGACTACTCGAACCAGTCGTAGTAAAATACATAAAAACAGAATATCAAAAGACACTAGCAGTATTACAAGTAAGTGCATGTTTATGATAGATAAGATAATACAATACTAGCAGTATTACAAGTAAGTGTTCATGAAACATGGTGACGAATTTGAATAACTATTGCACTTGCCATCCTTATAAATTCCTTCTCCAAGCGTCCATGGAATATTCTGTTTATTATATAAACAAAAGTGATTTTATGCAAAAGTTTTTACATGTGCTCAAATACGACATTTCTCAGTGGCATGTAAAACCAGTGCTATTTATATATAATAAATATAAGTTAAAGAACGATACTTAAGGATGGTGACTAGTATTGTCATTGCGCATTCTTACTGCGCATCTAGGGATGCCAATAATATATTCACAACAACTTCCATGCAAACTATTGTTTTTTAAAATAACCAAAGAAATAAACTTACATGGTTTGCAAATACTAGGCACCAATTCTAGTTTTCTTTGATAGAGATCTGATATTTTATAAATAAAAACACTGACTTCACTGTAAAAAATACTTGATTAATTTCATGGACATAGCGTTAGTTGAGCACGTCCGCTCACAATGATATTTGCAATACATATAGCATTGTTATTATTGTTAATAAATCTATAAATATGTTTGTACAGAGTCTCCGCCTTCGTACGAGAAAGCAGAAGAGATGTTACGGTCTCTGGCAGCAACTGGTAACCGATTAAGCAAGAGAAATAAAGGTAATGATAATAATTGTACAAATACAAAATACACCAAGTATTGACACCATAATAACGGCTATTGTGCCAGTTATGGCCAAGGGCTTCTTTAGAACTTCAAATGTACACACACACACAAAAAAAAACAGACTCCCAAACAAACAAACAAACAAACAAACAGACACTGAATTAAACAGACAAACAAACGATAAACAGACACACAAATAAACGAAATAACAAAGAAAGAAATATACAGGCAAACAAACGAATAAATAAACAAACACCCAAATAAATAAAGAGACAGACAAACGAACGGATAAAGAAACAAATAAACAGACAAACAAACACACAAATAAACAGACAGACAAACAAACGGATAAAGAAACAAATAAACAGACAAACAAACAGACAAATAAACAGACAGACAAACAAACGGATAAAAACACCCAAATAAACAGACAAACAAACGAATTCACAAACAAACACACAAACACCCAAACAAACAAACAGACAGACAAACAAGCACACAATCAAACGAATAATAAACAAACACACAAATAAACAGACAGATAAGCAAACAAACGGATAAATAAACAAATAAACAAACAAACAACCAAACAAACAGACAAACAAATATGCAAACGAACGAAAATGCAGGAACATACAAGAATTTCTTTGCATTTCTTAGAACTCATTCTTTCACTTATGTCATGTTTTATTTATAGAGATTTCCCGTCTCTTGGATGACCAAGACCGTAGAATTCAAAAGTGTCGAGAAAACGAAGGCGAAATTCACTCCATACTACAATAATCTTATACATTCATCATAAACAAAAACAAAACATGGCGGCCATCTTGGATAACTATTTGAAAACCGGCAATAAAAAGATTGAATTTTTTTGTAATTAACTCTGAAGGTGATTACAGTGATGAATGAAAATTCAGTTTTAACGTTAAAAAAAATTAAATCGGTTTTAAATCCTTACATTGTTTTTCAAAGTACCAGATATACATGCGTACGGTTAGTACGGTTAGGTTTGTGCATGAACACAAAACTAGTCAAACAAGTGCAAGAGTTATATATATGGTCGCCATATTTCAAGTAATGTTTACATACATTTTATATATTGTATATCCACGTTTATAATTATAATAATTAAATGTTATTTAATAAAATCTATTTCTATACTTTCTAGAGTATTACAGTTTTTCCTGTCTGTTTGTTTATCTTACCATTTGACTGGATAGCAAGTTCTAAGCAAATACTGAATTCAGCTTTCATATCACTGATATGAAAATGCAGGGCGAAGATGGTGTTATCCAGTACCAAAGCCAATAGTTGTGTTATAGAGGTTTGTGACTGAAGGGAGAAATAATAATATACGGCCTCGTGCAGTATTTAAAATTTCTCGTTCATTGAACAGTCAGCAAGTGACTGTTTTTGCCGATAAAGAACGAACGAAAAGTCTCTAACTCTTTTTTAAAATATTAAGAGCGTGCGTTATCGACGAATAACAGCACTCCACGTGATCGATTTGAGCCAATGGGGAACTCAGATTTTGTACAGTGCACGAAATTTTAATATTAATTCATCAATATATAATTGTTTCATTTTATTTAAAGAAGGACACGTACGCCATTGGATTTCGACCACGAAGAAATATTTTGAATAAATAATGACAGATGTGTGTTTCCATAATTCCTGTTCTGGTGTTCAATGTGCTGACGTCATTGTTCACAGGAGCCCCACTGCATGGCAAACTCGGTTGAAACGGGACAGAAATAACAACAACAAGCAAAAGATTTGAATATAAATTGACAAAAGAACAAAGAAAACGCTTTTTTGGAACTTAATATTTCGGTCAGCAATTTCGGTCAACAAAATTTGATCCTTGAAGCGAATAAAAGTAATGGGACGATTTCTCCGAGACATTCTGAATCAATGAAGCTGAAGAATCGGATCAATGTGAAGATTTCCGCGCTAGTGAGATTATATTTATTCTTTATAATTACTTATTTTTTGATATTTTGTAATTACTTATTTATATCTGTATATTTTAATTTTAAACATTCGGAGATATGGATTGTACTGTTTGTGGTACTCTACGTTGGTCTTGGGCGAGTGATTCTGTAACGGATTCAGATTCAGTAGGTTTCCGGTCATGTTTTATGGCTATCCTCAAATCGATCAACGGCAAATCAATGATAGTTATTAAAAAGGTTAACGAATCACATATAATAAATAAGAGAAAATGTAATTTTGTATTAATCCGTTGCTTTTTCGTGACGGTATTCCTGTGGTGGGATTCTTTCTGTACATTGCTAGTGTCCAATCCCTCTAGGTCCTTGGCCCACCTTTATTTTCAATGGCGTTTTGATCGATATCCGAAAAGTGAGGTACCATCGGCTGTCTGTAAAAACATTTCCTTTTTCCGCTGATTTGTCGAATATTTCAAAAGGACCTCTAGTAAGTATTCACCTTTATATTTTTTGTAATGATATTGATATTTTTTGTGCAGTTCATGATCAGTGCTTGTCCGAGTGCAAAATAGCTTATCATCTGCTTCGAAGATAAAAAACATTTTACATTTACAATTTACGAGTGTTTTCAAATGTACTTGATTGTAATATATTGTAATATATTGTTTATTTGTCTTTCTTAGTTAAACCTAGAAGTGCTAACATCACCAGTATGATTCCCTGGCTGTCATACCTCCTTAGTTTGGGTAAATATAACTGACATTTTAACATTGCGTTTATACCACGATGTTTGGCATGAACGCTCTCAAAGATTGTAAAACGTATTTTTTAAATCCCGAGAAAGAGGTTTTGCTGTTAAACAAAAAAGTTGCCGCATTAAATCCTGTTATAAATGCAAGCTGGGATGGGCTCTATTTGACTTGTAAAATATTTCTTAATCATGACACAATGATGTGCAGTTTAACTTTACTATAGCTCCGTGCATTCGAACAATGTTCCAGTTTGTTCCAGTTTGGTTTCTTGTCAATTACATGTTACAATTTTACATCTATTTTATAATATTTGAAAGTATACATGAATTTTGAAGGTTTAGTACACTTTACACCTGCACACGACCTAAGTTTCGATTAATTATCAATAATCAGTCATTTGCATTCTATTCCAATCAATATCGGCCAATTTAATCGATAAGAATTCATTTTACTATTGATATTAAAATCGATTATTGAGGTTCATCTGTGTGAAAGATTGTTTGTAGGTCGAGCTTTAGCAAGTTTCGGCTAACTTTCTGTCAACAAAAAATGTCAATGCTTATTAAAAACATCTGCAACAATTTTGAATTTCAAATAGTTTCACAATTTATAAATAATTAATGTCATCACATTTGATTGCATTTTTAAAGTAAATTTCTCCATATAATATATACCACTTATTAGATATTTTCTTGGGTATTACGGGCTGATATTTTACGAGTTGCGTACATATTTTGCCGAGCCTCCGGGCGAGGCAAAATACAAGCAATGAGTAAAATGTCAGCCCGTAATACCCAAGAAAATATCTAATAAGGGATTTATTATACAACTTACGTCAACAATTTACGTCACAGTTGTATAATAATATATTATAGAACTATGTCTAAGAATTAACTCTGTGTATAGTTCATGTTCTTGCGATCACCACAAGAATTTAAAACAAACAAACTTTTTCTGCAAAAAAAAAAAATGTCAGGCTCATATCCAAAAAGAGAGCTACATGTAGCTTACCTTTACAGCATGACGCACCTTACCGTGGCCACCTAATTAAAGTTTTGTACAAGTTAAATATAACCAATGAGAAAGTGAGAAATTGACCTTAATATAAATGACATGCCGAGTGTCAAACGTTAAACACTTTGAAATGTTCAAAGCAAAGACAAGAGTGAAGTTTATAAGTGTCTGAAAAACCTCCCAGGATGTTTAAATTTTAAAAATTGTAACAAATAATTTGAAAAGAGAAACTTTTGAACGCTAAGCTAACTTGAACAAAACTTTAATTGGGTGGCGACGGTAAGGCACGTTGTGCTGTAAGGGGTAAAAGTCGTTGATTTGTTACTACTTAGGCTGTCAAAAACCTAAATTTACTGCTAGAGAGAAATCTGGTACCTTTCAAGTTGTTTCACAGTGAATCTTCATTGTCCCAGTACTTTGCAAAGTCCATTGGGTTACTAGCTGTATGTTTTTTAGTACAAGGTCTCATTGACTAGCAACCTTTATACAGATATCCCAACCTCAATGCTGTAATTGTAAGCCCTGTCCACACCACAGGGAGCTCAGTGACTCACTGTTAGTTGAATAGTTGTGTGGGTTCTTTTTATGTCCCTCCTCTACGATGTCTGCATTTTTTAGTACAAGGTCTCGCTGACTTGCAACCGTTATACAGATATCCCAACCTCAATGCTGTGATTGTAAGCCCTGTCCACACCACATGGAGCTCAGTGACCCACTCTTAGTCAAATAGTTGTGTGGGTTCTTTTTATGTCCCTCCTGTACAATGTGTATTGAGTGTGGAAGACAGGGCTTCCGGCTTAACGTCCTCAAGGGCTATAACCATTTGTTATCTTTTCCAAATATTACCCATCACCCTTAATTAAAAATTATTTGTTACACATCCAGTTGGACATGTAGGCTTCTAGTGCCTTTATATAAGGGGTGAAAGTTTTGAAATGAGAAACATCTCTATCCTTACATATATGTAAGTACCTCCTCCTTTAACCCCAGCCTCCCTTCCCATGACCAGGAGGCTGCATGATAAGACATCTATTTGGATAGGATTCTAGTGCCTTTAAGGGGTCATTTTTGAAATGGGAAACATCTCTACCCTTACATATATATATATACAAGTACCTCCTCCTTTAACCCCAGCCTCCCTTCCCATGACCAGGAGGCTGCATGATAAGACATCCATTTGGATAGGATTCTAGTGCCCTTAAGGGGTCATTTTTGAAATTTCCGAGGAACATCTCTACCCTTACATATATGCAAGTACCCCTTACATATATGCAAGTACCCCTTACATATATGCAAGTACCTCCTCCTTAACCCCAGCCTCCCTTCACATGACCAGGAGGCTGCATGATAAGACATCCATTTGGATAGGATTCTAGTGCCTTTAAGGGGTCATTTTTGAAATTTCCAAGGAACATCTCTACTCTTTCATATATGCAAGTACCTCCTCTTTAACCCCAGCCTCTCTTCCCATGACCAGGAGGCTGCATGATAAGACATTACAATATCATGTTTCATAACTTGTCTTAAAGTTACTGTGAACCTTCGCGGGTACCTTTCGTTAAAAATTTATTTTCGCGTCACGTTAAATAATATTTTATGAAAGTATACATCATTTTGAAGCTTGATAAACAAAGAAGACGTCTATGCAGTTTTTTTCTATTACCAGTTTTTTTTCTGTAAAAAATTAATTTGTAGTGCGTGAGAAAGACTCAAGTGAAATCGGGTGACTTTGTTTAAAAGGATAACCTGGAAAAACTATCCATCTTTTGCTAAACTTTAATACATAATGTTTGTCAGCATATATTGATCTCCAAGACCGTGTGAGCGTTTCTTAATATTTTACTTAGTTTAGAAGTTATTTAGAGTTATAATATAGTTTGATTATAACGCGCGCTCTGATTGGTCCAAAACCGTGGTTTATTACACCGATAAACCACGGTTTTGGAGAGTTTCGAAGGAACAGCGAAAAAGTTGTTGTTTGCTCCCTGTTCACTTTTGAAAAATGGCGTTCAAAATGTCGAGTAAATATTTTCTTTTTGTTAAAAAGCTGATATAAACAAATTAAAAACAACAAAAACACTCAATGCATCACATAATTAGAACAGGTAGTTCTAAAAGTCACTTTTATTGTTGAATAAGAGCGAAAAAAGATCAAAAAAGTTGATATTTGACAGTTTTGTTTTTGAATTAAAAAGAAAGAGTACATTTAATACGCTACGCTGGAGGCATAAAATACTCGTAGACGTTACAAAACAGCAAGAAAAATGTACAAAAAAGCAGCCTAATTAGGTTATTGATGTCAAAGGATAAAGTAAGATATCTGTTCAGTGAAGAAAGTGAAGTTAAATTTCACAATGCAAACCAAGCGAATGACACGGCATCCAACGGACAAAGTTTAGCACACAAATTATCCACTTGAATTAATAAGCTTGCAAAAACAGATGATTTACGATATAACTATAGTCAATATCTTAAGTATTCATCAATGCATTTATTTAATAACTGACCAACGGCGAATACATCTTTTTTTGTTCAAAGCAGGATTACCTGACTATCATGGCGATTTCTGTTTGTCCGAATTTAGCGGTGAATCTAACTTGATTGAAAAATGTCCAAGCAATCCTCAACTCAAACCAGCCACATAAGAGACATAATGTCGATGTCAGTAGTGAGTAAATATAATCTGCTTGAGCTTAAACGATGTCTAGATTTGTTTGTTAGTCAATAAATCCTTCATTATTACGACCAAAATCATCGGGGATTTCCCAACAAGAACCGGCCAACAAACATGTTATTGACAACAAACTCGATCGTTTCATATCATTAGCTTGCAAGCTACATTGATCCATAGAGCTTTGATTTGAGGCATTCTCCACTTGTATCTACCATATTCTCCCAAAAGTTTTAAAAAGAATGTAATATTTTCATGAAAACATAACCTGCAGAATATAATTTTGTAGCTTTGAAAGTTGTGAAAGATTTGTACATTTGTGCTTATAACAAGCGATTTGATTGGATGGTTGAGAATTCTCAGGAGAATTGATTTGTTCATCAGCAAAATGAAAAAAAATAACTTCTTTTAATTCGTTTTTATTTCGTTTTTGAAACACTTTCTATATTATAAAAGAGATTTTCTTAGGCCTTTTTTCGTGTTCTCCCAACATCACGCGTGGTTTATTACACCGATAAACCACGGAAATCGCTCGTTTATTGCTTCATTAAGTAACAAAACGTAAATATTCAATGTTTAGTTAATATTCGACTTCATAAATAAAAAACCACGCTATCAATCGATAAACGCTCACACGGTTTTAATTTTGATGAGTTGAGTAGTGTTTGCGCTAATTCGAAGATTTTCGGACTGTAATTTTTTGCAGGTCATCCTTTTAAAGTTGACTAGTATGCGCAAAATTAAAAGCTAGAAATTGGGCTTTGAAAGTTTTGTAAACATTGACACCCACTTCATGTATCTGTCATCGAGGTCACTTAAAGGTCACAAATCAACCAATATATAGAGATCGTGGTTTCCTGTTTTGTTTTGGTAATACTCTGCAGGACGTTTTTATAAATCAGATAACAAACGTTCATAAAATACTTTTTAGGGCACGGAATGGTGAACATGTAGAACAATAATAAGATTAAATCAAATAGTGTACAAACACTAAAAGTGTGCAATACTTTGTACTATTTACCACTAAATAGTGTTGATTAAACAATAGAGAACAAAAGAATTTGCATAATTTAGCAGTATTTAGTGGTATTTATGTTGCACACTTTTAGTGTTTGTACTCTAGTAAAGCAAGTAAATCAAGAAACATCAAAAATTATGAAGAAATTTAGAAAAGTAACGCAACATGATATCTCATAAAAGAACCAAGCAATAATAGGATTATAGGATTATAATGTCACTTTTCAAGTTAAATTTGTTTTCCATAAAAACGAATTTATTTTAATATCTCAGGAAGTATGTAACATTATGATTTTTTTGTTTCAATAATCAAAAGTTTATGTTATAAATGTTATAATCTTTAAATAAAAACAAATCAAGGTTCACAGTAACCTTAACTGGAAATTGAACTCGCTAATGTTCTTTTGATATATCATTCCTGTTGCAAAACAACCTCAAGTCAAATTTATTGTAAATTGTTTTGTTTTTCAGGGTTGTTGTTTCAATCTTGTTATGCAGCGTCTCAGAGTAAGTATATTCATGTTATCTTAATATATACTTTTAAGAAAAATAATGAAAAGAATATAACTTGAAGATAAAATGCTCGTGAACTATTAATAAGTTTTTTAATGTTAATTTATTATGACTAAGAAATGCATTTTTATTTATATCTTATAGTATGTGGACAAACACAGTCTTCATTATCAAGTGGGTACCTAAGTTCTCCTACAACAACTGGCATAGGTGGATTTGGGCAAATAGTCAGCTCAACCTATCGATATCCCACCAACACAGACTGTCTCTATGAAATAAATGCTCCAAATGGACAAGGAGTTAAACTGACATGGGAAAAGTTTGACATCAACGGTAACATGCCAGATTGCTCCACTGATTATGTCGAAGTGCTGATTGGCTGCGGTAGAAAGTCTATTGGAAGGTTATGTTCTAGCAATGCAGTTGGCCAATTACCATTCAAGATCTATTCACCAGACAACTGCTTGAAAATCAGGTTTCATTCTGGTAGTAATAATGTTACAGGGTATGGGTTTAGAGCAAGGTTTATTACCTTCGACCAAAATGCACGTAAGTATTACTGAATGTTAGATAACCTGTGGTAGATTTAAAGGTTTCCTAAGGGGTGGATCATTTGTCTTTTGAGGGGAGACGGGGTGGATGATTTGGTCTGTGCAGGATTTTTTTTAGCCCGCTGGCATTTGCATGGAATTTATTTGATAAAAATGCAAAGATAAAAAAGTGGCAACTTTGGCTTAATTGCACACTTTTTTTCAGCCCTTTAAATCTGTACTTTCCCATTTAAATCTGTACTTATACAAATTTTGTTGATGTGTGCTAAACACACAGATCAACCAATCAGAGAAGTTCACTTCAGAAATAATATACTCTGATTGGTTGATCTGTGTGTTTAGCACACATCAACACAATTTGCATAAGTACAGATTTAAATGGGAAAGTACAGATTTAAATGGGAAACTGTTCATCATAATTAACTATATAGTTATATTTGTCATCACTGTTATTAATTATCAATATATGTATAGTTGCAATTGATTCTAATAGTATCCTTGTTTCTTTACATTTCAGAACTGCTACCATGTAAGTTAATCATTTTATTTTTCCACTTGCACTAAGAAGGCTGTTTCACACACTGGTTTAAGCATTAGCATTCAGCGGAATAGTTATGACTATACTCTGTGAAACATATCAGCGAATGAGAAGTAAACAAAGTGATAATTGTTTTGTCTCTGGTGCTAAATCTTATACCCATACCTGTGAATGTCAGTACCAATGTATGACTCACCCCAGCTAGTATATTACTTCCTTTGTTTGGAATTTATTTATTTTATTTAACAATTCGCCAAGGCGGGTAAAATTACAATAGAACATGACATCCCCTAGTAGGTAAAATTACCCTATATAAATATGTGCTATAATATGTGTGCTCATAATGTTAATTTTATTCTATGTGATCTCCTGCAGATCATTGTTCTTCATCATCATATGGTTATTCATTGATTGGTAATTCTGGTATAGCTAATTCACCTTACTGGCCTCGTGGCCATTCTTCAAGCAGCAGCTGCTACTTTAAGTTACATATTGGGTCTTCATATCATGCTAAGATAGCATTCATGGATTTTAACCTCAGACGTACTTCATCTTGTAGTAGCACCAAAATGAAGATACAAGGTGAGTTTGTGCATGATGTATAGTCATACGTTCAATATTGTGGCTGGTGAGTTTGTGCATGATGTTCGATCTTTTAATATTGTAAATAATATTGTGGCTGGTGAGTTTGTGCATGATGTTCGATCTATTAATTGTAAATAATATTGTCAATTTATTTATTCACTGGCTGCCTGGCTATAGTATGGCTAAATACAGCTTATGAAACTTGTTGCCTACTTAATGTTTGTTAATATAGTTGTCTGTTTTAATTCAAATCAACAGCTTGTTGTAAAATACGTATTTCGTTGCCATCAATCAAGGATACCCACTTATTAATTTTGATTGACAGCAGCTAAAAATGTATTTCACAGTAAGCCGTGGGAATGTCTGAGTTCGTAGAAAGACAAAAACCGCAGTAATATATTTGTCTGGTATATTTGTAGCTGGTGGATCATCCTACAGTAAAGCATATAGAACTGTCATGAGCAGTACCTGTGGTACAAAGAGTCCATTCAGTCTGACTACTAAAGAGGATGTCATCTATATAAGATATAAAGCTGGTACTAGTTACGGATCAGTATACAGGGGTTTTGTTGCTGGCTACATGCTGTATAGACCAGGTAAGTGTATACAGCTATTTCAAAACACGTTGAATACTGAATAGCGCACTGTAAGACCAAAGGGTATTGTGGGTCTCATCAATTTGAAACAAAAGAAATAATTATACAGCGCTATTTACTTCACATTACTAACCCGTATGTTGTTTTGAATGGAATGCACTAAGAATAAAATAACTAGTTATTATTTTTAATCAATATTACATGACCCAAAATGCATTTCGGTCTTGCAATGTACTATTGTTTGTTTTTTGAAATAGCTGCATGTATATTTTAGGCATGTATTTTAAAATAGTTATTTAATGGTAGATCGAATATTTAGGAACTATAAGGGTCTATACATCTATCTCAATTAACATATTGACCATCTAGAAATGGTTGATATCTGCAAAGACCAATAGGAATTATTTATTTTATATTATTTATTTTATGGTGCTGATAACAGATATAACAGTATTTCAGAAGTAAGCATTAATATTCAATGTGATTACAATAGTTTTATAAGAATTGATCATAAGCTTGAAAATGGTATCAGACAGACACCGAAATATTGCTTTTATTACAATATAGTGCATTTGCAATTTTTTGAGCTCCACCAATTCGTATCAGGATACAAAATGGACCCCTTTATGCGCGAATTTTAATTATGCGTACTCTTTTCATCTTAACTCAGTAAAAGTATATATTTTCTGAAAGCTGAATAAATTTAATTTTCCGTAGTGAAGTTTGATTTTAATGATTTTTAAAATTTCAGACGTTATTAGCCAAGAAATGATATTTGACCGTACCTTATTCAAAATATTCGATGTCAAGAAGTACGCACTCTATGACGCTTAAAATTACATCAACACATTCAGGAGATAACGGGCTTAAAAACGGCGTCTGCGTTTTGTTATATCTGCCTTAGATCAATTTTAATTTAACGTCAAAGTTGAGCAATGACTTTTTTAGTGTTGTTCGACACAAAACAGATCATTACTCGCTTTAAATTGCGTTAATCAAAAATCGTGGACACCGTCTTTTACGAAATGAGTGTTTCTGTAAGTCCTGAAAATTTCATTTCAACCCATTGAAATCGTCTTGACATCAAACTCTTTAAAGTTGCGGAGTTGATCGAAATAAGAAGACGAGATAAACGCACTTGTTTGTTAATAGCTTCCGGTCTTTATTTAGTCATTTTTAATTTTTTTTGCATTGAAATAAAATTATTATGATATTATATTTCCGAAGATACCAAAAACGTAATTTAAATCGTTAAAAGAGGTCGGAAATTTGTATCCTGATACCTTAATAGTCTCAGATGAACCATTCCATCAACGTCAATTAAAATAGGTGTATATGTACATCAGTATTTAGTAGTTGTAGAGGTAAATGCTCAATGATGTTTTAATTAACTTTTCATTTAGTTTCAGGAAGTGGTTCTTCTGGTAGTTCTTCTGGTATTTTAGCCGATGTAATAATTCCAGTCATTGTGGTTGTATTAATTGGTGTAGTGATCTTCTGTGTGTACAGATGGTGTATAGCACGAAGAGCCAATCAAGGTGGTGTGTATCAACAAGCACCTGTAGCGCTTACCCAGTCTGCTCCTGTGACCCAGCCTCCTCCGCCTGCACAGGGTTATGCACCTCCACCTCCATATGGACAACCAGCAGGACAGCCTTATCCTCAGCCTTATCCCCAAGGTAACTACACTATTGCTATGCATCCCATTATAGTTTGAAACCTATAGAGCGCTAACACTATATGCATGAAATAAAATAAAATTGCTACTGTGTAACAGTTCATATTTAGTGGCTATTAGTCACTATCAAAGACAAGTAAAGTTGTAATGAGGTATTGTTTCCTTTTGTATTTGATGTTTCAGGTTAAGTGATACTGACTAAACAGTCACTAAATAGAAACTATTAGTTAATAACTATTTTGTTTCTATTTCATGGTTCTAGTGTTTTCGCTCTATCTATAACGAATAAGTAACATTACTATAGGTAATATAATGAAATTTGTAACACCGTAAAAAAATATTGACTTAACTTTACTGACGTTTTGAGCTTTAGCCCTTCGTCAGAATAAAAGATTTAAAGTAACTATAGACATCTTAGTCCTATGGATCTGTTCATTTTGTAAAATGTGCATTGTTTCTGCCACTTGATTGTTGGTTTATTTATTTGTTTACTAGTTTATCCGTCATTGTTTTCATTGTTACTAATCTATTAGAGTACATGCCATAAATCTGTGAAACAAATCTAAATACCTATAATAATCTAATTGTGTTTCTTTGTACAACTTGTGGATATCACTGAAGCATTCATCATGTTCATGGTAATATGTATTGTGTGGCTCATGCTTGAATGAATTCTAGTTTGGTAATAACTTAACAATTGATAACTAAATACTAATACTCGCTAGTGTTTCATGTTCATTATAATATGTATTTTGTGGCTCATGCTTGAATGAATTCTAGTTTGGTAATAACTTAACAATTGATAACTAAATACTATTACTCGCTAGTGTTTCATGTTCATTGTAATATGTATTTTGTGGCTCATGCTTGAATGAATTCTAGTTTGGTAATAACTTAACAATTGATAACTAAATACTATTACTCACTTGTGTTTTATTATTAGCCTTGATATTATGCTTGCTAATTATTTTATTCATTTTGTACTCATTCAGATTTCTTTCATTTCACAATCTTTTCTTCTGTCCTGCTTTGGTTTATTTGGTGGCTAATAGTGTCTTGTCCACTAATTCTTTCATTTGTTTTTAGGAGCTCAACCACCACCAGGATCATATCCAGAAAAACAAGGCGCCTACCCACCCCCTCAAGGGTACTACCCTCCAGCAGGATCTCAACCATATCCTGCATCGGATGGACAGTCTTACCCACCTCCTGGTGCACAACCTTACCCTCCCCCACCCCCTGGTGGACAACCCTACCCTGCACCAGATGGACAATCTTACCCACCCCCTGGTGCACAACCTTACCCTACCCCACCCCCTGGTGGACAACCCTACCCAACAGCTCCCCCTGGTGGTCAATCATACCCACCCCCACCCCCTGGTGGTCAGCCTTATCCAACACAAGGTCCTCCACCCTACCCCACTTAGGCAGTTGTCTTTTCAGTTATTCAGTCTGAATACAGACAATTATTACAGGGAATTATTTAATTATTTAACCAACCGATATGACGTCATTACTTGTTTATATGACAATGCTGCTTTATTATGACGTCATAGCTTTTTTTAATTACTGCTATTATGCTTTGTTAAGTCAATGTTGGTTTCAATGAGCATCATTCCTTCATGTCGAGCCACGACCTGTCACCTTGAATAGGCTTCTTGATTATGAAAATGCACATGACCCGAACCGAGCTAAACAGTAGTAAAGAATAGTAGAAGTAGAATCTGTATAAAGGAATAATGTATTCATCACTAGTGATCGTAGCAATCACAAAACTCCAAATAAGAGTAGTTTTAGACCATTTCGTACTCGTTTCCAGATTCGTTTAAATTACACACTAGACGACAGGTTGCTGTGATTTATTGCCTCAAATATTGTCATACGTTTTTTACATGAGCCTCTGGCTCGAATGTAAGGGCGACCTTATCTCACGTTATGACTTTAATAAATTGATTGATTTATTGCTTCATGTGTATTGCTGCTATCATAGATCTATTAACTATGCTCCTATTTAACAAACGAATTTGCAAATAAATTCAAGCCAAGTGTGATGCAGGGAATTGTTGCCTAGTGTGTCAGTCCTTTAGATCACGGCCTGGGATTATCTTTTGACGTTAGATTAATACAAAGTTTGTATTTAGATAGAATTTTCTATTTATATGTAGTCCATTATACACATATTTCAAAAATCGTCGCAAACAAAGCCACAGTCCACACTCTAAAGCCTTCAAAGGATGTCGGTATTTCTTCTCTTGTTATCGATTTATTCATAGCATATTTTGGTTGGTCTTGTTTGTGTTACATGACCATAAAAAGTTGTTGCAGTGGTGGATGAAGAAACAAATATTTCTTGAAAGTACGTCTAATAAATATCAAATTATGTTTATATTACCGACATCCTTAGCAGGCTTCATAGTGTGGACTGTAGTTTTGATTGCGACAACGATTTTTGAAATAGGTGTATAATGGAGATGCCTTGCATGGGACTTAAGTCCCGTTCACGCTTTCCATTTCGGATGATGTACAATATAATTTTTATAATTTTTTTATTATTATTTATTTAAGAGTAAATGGTCTGATGCCAGATGTAATCGATGTATTTTTTTTAATGTAGCATTATTTATCACACACACACACACAAAAAAAAAGTAGATGCACCTATAGTGATCACAATACGACGTTATGTAAAAAAAAAAACACTTTGATTTGGAATTGTTCAAATAAGTACAAAATAAAAATAATAAAAAAGTAATGACATGTTTCAATGCAATGTGTGTCAATAAATAAAGCCTGCTTTATTTTCACTAGCGACGCAACGCTACCGCAAGTGCAAACACAAGGGTTAATTTCACACTATTTACTAGTGCCAAGCGCAAACGTAAGAAAAAAGGAAAATATTTGATATCTTGCGCTTGCGTTATCACTGCGTCAAACGGTTTTCACGACGAAATAAGGTCTCTTGCGTTTGTGTCGCTAGTGAAAATCAGGCTTAAGGGTTATCGGCCTGAAGCGACGGGTTATGTGATATATTCACAGAGGACTGGCTTATTTTTACATTGGGGAGGTTTTCAGAATTGTTTTCAGTAACCAATCAAGAAGACATAATGTATGAGTTCCTTTCTTCATTTACTATTTGTTTACCTTGCATATACTGAATACTGGGGTTAATTTTTATTTAAAAGGCGCGGTATTTGAACTGATGAATGTTTGCCCTTTCATAGCAAAACAATGTACAGTTATTTTCTATTTTCTAACCTCTTTAATATTCAGTCCAAATATTTCAAAACAGTTGTCAGAGCTGTTTCAGGAGAGACTGGTGAAGATGTCGGACTCAGATGAAATATTCATCACTCAAAACAGTTTTTGTGGTTCTCAGTTCTCCGTCTACGTACCCATTTAAATGTTCTTTGTCAATGAATTCCCACAAGGAAATATTAAACAATCGCTTTACAATTCTATTTAGAGGAATGCTAACGAACTTGAATGCTAACGAACTTGATGACATTAAGCAAGTTTTTGTTGTTGACTTTCTACGGTTGCCTCGCTATCCTGGCATTGGTACTCAAAGACTTTTTTCGCCAAAAATCGCTATCTAGTAATTTATTTCCAAGTCTGATGTTGAGGGTGAGGGTAATATCTGTACAAGGAATTAAATATTACATATTCCCCTTGCGTATGAATGTATACACCTAATTCAAAAAAGGTTGACGGGGCGAACGGCGATTGGCGATTGAAATTCGTATTATCTACAGTCTCTTTCGGGACTTGCAATCGCCGATCACCAATCGCCGATCGCCGTTCGCCCCGTCAACCTTTTTTGAATTAGGTGTATTCCCCCTGGGCCAGGGGTTATGCGATATATTCAACCGAAAAGAACAATGAAAACCGAGCTGGTGTGAAAATAATTGTATTTTACTCATGATGTAAAGAAGCACATAATAGACGACTTTCACAAATCGCTGCCACCAATTATCACATTATCTGAAATTGCTGTTTTAAGAAAAAGAACTACCAAATGGTGGGCAGTAGAGCTTTCTTGGACATCGGTCATTGAAGTAATATTTCAAAAACGAGTACGAGTGTTTCATTAGGGTTTCTAAACACGATAAAACATTTGAAAGCACGAGGCCGTAGGCCGAGTGCTTTTATTGTTTTTGAGTGTTTGGAAACCCTAATGAAACACGAAGCACGAGCTTTTTGGAATTACTTCTCAGTCGAATAAATAATTCATTATGCAGGAATGTGGCTAGTTCTTTATAATATAATAGGTCACTCATTATGTTGCTTGGGATTATGAGAGTTATTTTGAATTCCTCTCGTGCGGAATTTATTGGATTTCGAAATACTGTAGGGTTTATAAGGAGTGTTATGGGATTCTTACTTGAAGTTGTTCAAAAAGGCTTAGAAAATGTTCCTTTAAGTTCAGTTGAGCAATATTTCAAATTGTACTCTAAATATAACCGTGTAACTACCTACATAAGTATTTTTTTTTTTTCATTTTCTTTAGAAAATAATCCAAATTGTCATTTAAATATAAGTTGTAACTTCAGTAGGGATCATTAAAGATGCGAATAGAGTTCATTTATGTGAGTACTTGACGTCAGTGTAATTTCTGATATAATATATACAGAGTATTTGATGGCATGGGAAATAAGACTCTACTTTGCCAACCAAATCACCAATAGCTCAGCTGGTATGAAGAGGGATTTCAACTCCAAGGGTTGCAGGTTCGAGTCTCGGACACGCCAATAAAAAAAGGAAAAAAAAATGATGTAAAAATAATAATAATGTAAATTAGGTAGAAAGGTTAAGGTAATAAAGGATAGTAAGGTAGGTAGGTAATACTAATTCTTTTCAGATTTCCCACCACTATGTAGATTTAGAAATATTTTCATCACCAGTGATGAAAATATTTCAAACACCGGTCAACCTATAATCGTGTTTCATCGGGGTTTCAAACCCATGCACGTGGTACAAATGGTGTGCTTACATTGGTTGATTAGCTCATGAATTATTAATGAGTTTGAGAAGCGTCTTTCTTGCATTGGTAGGTTGCTCGACAGTAGAGCTTTCCTCGACATTGGTCATTGAAGCGTCTTTCTTAGTAGGTTGCTCGACAGTAGAGCTTTCCTCGATCGAGGAAAGGTCCACTGTCGAGCAGCCTACCAAGAAAGATTGGTCATTGAAGCGTCTTTCTCTGGAGGCTGTTCAACAGTAGAGGTTTTCTCGACATTGGTGAATGAAGCGTCTTTCTCGGTATGCTGCTCGACAATAGAGCTTTCCTCGACATTGGTGAATGAAGCGTCTTTCTCGGTATGCTGCTCGACAGTAGAGCTTTCCTCGACATTGGTCAATGAAGCGTCTTTCTCGGTATGCTGCTCGACATTAGAGCTTTCTTCGACATTGGTGAATGAAGCGTCTTTCTCGGGAGGCTGCTCGACAGTGCAGCTTTCTTCGACATTGGTCATTGAAGCGTCGTTCTTGGTAGCTTGCTCGACAGTGCAGCTTTCTTCGCCATTGGTCATTGAAGCGTCTTCCTTTGTAGGTTGCTCGACAGTAGAGCTTTCCTCGACATTGGTGAATGAAGCGTCTTTCTCGGGAGGCTGCTCGACAGTGGAGCTTTCTTCGACATTGGTCATTGAAGCGTCTTTCTTGGTAGTTTGCTCGACAGTAGAGCTTTCCTTGATCGAGGAAAGCTCTACTGTCGAGCAGCCTACCGAGAAAGATTAGTGAATGAAGCGTCTTTCTCAGTATAGGCTGCTCGACAGTAGAGCTTTCTTAAGCGTCTTTCTCGGGAGGCTGCTCGACAATAGAGCTTTCCTCGAAATTGGTGAATGAAGCGTCTCTCTCGGTATGCTGCTCGACAGTAGAGCTTTCTTCGACATTGGTGAATGAAGCGTCTTTCTCGGGAGGCTGCTCGACAGTAGAGCTTTTTTCGACATTGGTGAATGAAGCGTCTTTCTCGGTATGCTGCTCGACAGTAGAGCTTTCCACGACATTGGTGAATGAAGCGTCTTTCTCGGGAGGCTGCTCGACAGTGGAGCTTTCTTTGACATTTGTCATTGAAGCGTCTTTCTTGGTAGTTTGCTCGACAGTAGAGCGTTCCTCGATCGATCGAGGAAAGCTCTACTGTCGAGCAGCCTACCGAGAAAGATTGGTGAATGAAGCGTCTTTCTCAGTATAGGCTGCTCGACAGTAGAGCTTTCTTAAGCGTCTTTTTCGCGAGGCTGCTCGACAGTAGAGCTTTCCTCGACATTGGTCAATCAAGCGTCTTTTCCTTCCTTCCTTCCTTCCTTCCTTCCTTCCTTCCTTCCTTCCTTCCCTTCCTTTGTTTTCCCTTCCTTCCTTCCTTCCTTCTCTTTATTGTTTTCCTTCCGCATTTTTTCCCACAATCTCCTTACACTATAACCTCATTCCCCCCAATATTCATGAACCCATCCCTTAACCTATCCGTGAACCCATCCTCCCATCCTTCATTCCTACATATTCTTTTTCTCTTCTTCTTAATTTATCTTATCCAGTCATCTTCGTGCAGAAATTATTATACAAGACATACAAGCAGTTGTTATAATTCCATACCTTTGTAATTAAGTGAAGGCGTATGCGTAAAACTGAGCCATCGGAGCCATTAGAATGATTTGTTTTTTCTTTTTCTCGTTTCGTGAAGTACGTTCAGGCATTGAAGTGAAGACAAATCAACATATATGATGATTTTATATGTTGATTTGTCTTCTCTTCAATGCCTGAACAAAAAATGTCAAAAGTAAATATAGTGAAAAATGTCTTCTTGAGAAAAAGAACTTTAAATAAGGGAGCAATTTATTTTCTAATGTTTCTTACCTTTGTTATAGAAAGGCATATTTGCCAAAGTATGATATTTTCAAACTTGAAAACTCAAATGTAAAAATATAATACTTTGGCAAATATGTTTTAGTAAGGAGTATTCCTCCTCCAAAACGTCCTCCTGCTATATACAGGAGTACAAAACTTTCATCTCTGGAATCACTGATTGAAGTAGATTTTGTTTAAATTTTGCGATAAGCAAAAACTTGCGTGTCGTTTTAAGAACTTCGCGCAAAGAAACTGAATCGTGACGTCAAATTAATTGTGATGTCATCCATGATCATTTACGTCATTTGATTTGTCTCGCGCTTTGCTCGTAAACGTATCGTAAAAGTTCGGGGGAAACGTTTTTGTTACTCTTACTAAATGTTGGTTTATTTTCATATTAATATTGTTCCTGTTCTTACATTTTCAGGTTCATTTGTATGGCAATGTTATTATTGTTGACATAATTTTCTTTGTGAAGATCTTTCGGTGTTTCGCCGTGGATTCGTCGTTGTTCGGAAAATTGACTTGAAATCAAAGAATGGAATTTAAAAAAGAAAATTGAAAATTCTGATTCTTGTCACTGAAAATATTAACTGAACTAAATGCAAATGCAATTTTAGATATTTTAAATTGAGCACGTTATGTATGGGATTCCTGTGGTGCGCGAGCCTGTCCTCAATGCATAATCAACAAGATGGCTGCATTCTCGTGCGAAGATTTTACTCACTTTCCGGATTTTAGACCATGTCAAAAGAGCGCATGCTCCTTTTCATGAACGCCTGATAATGTAGAGACCTTTAAATTGGAGAACGACTACGAGTACGAGTTTTCAGTGCGCGTGCTACCTTGATGTCGTAGACGCGTTCACTCAAAATCACAATTTAGATTCAAAAAAGGTAAAAGGACATTTTACCACATCACCTTTTTTCATTATATTTTCAGTCAAAAACTATATTTGTATATTCTTTCTTTTGTTTTTAGGAACTCAACCACAACGAGGATCATGTCCAGAAAAACCTTATTCTGTAGAGGATGGACAGTCTAACTCACCCCCACCCCCTGGTGCACAACCTTACCCTGCAGCGGATGGACAGTCTAACTCACCCCTACCTTAACCTTAATAACCTTACCCTCCACCACCCCCTAGTGCACAACTTTACCCTGCAGAGGATGGACAGTCTGACCCACCCCCACCCCTTGGTGCACAACCTTATTCTGCAGAGGATGGACTGTCTAACTCACCCCCACCCCCTGGTGCACAACCTTACCCTGCAGCGGATGGACAGTCTAACTCACCCCTACCTTAACCTTAATAACCTTACCCTCCACCATCCCCTGGTGCACCACTTTACCCTGCAGAGGATGGACAGTCTGACCCACCCCTTGGTGCACAACCTTACATTGAGCGGATGGACAGTGTTACACTCCCCCTCCTTATATTGCACAACCTTTAAGAACCCCATTATTTACCAATTATACCCACAGACATTACAGCAGGCTTTTTGTACAACTATAGCTAAATTAAGAGCTAATCAGAGAGTAAAATGTGTATATGGGCAATTCCATATGAGAGCAAAAATTCATCAAAATGAAAATAAATAATCTGAGGCCAACTATACCATATTTGAATAGAGTAATAGTTGAGTAATTGGAAAATATATGACTCAAGTAGAAATCGGCACTACATTAACTTTCAGGGGGGTCTTCGGCATATTTCAGAAGTATTTAAGGTAGATCTGGCACCTTGGATTGTTCTTACTTAACTATTTCTCCATAATTTACCCTAAAAAGCTTCATTAGCTATAGCATGGCTGTTTTCAACTGATTTTTTAGTTTTCACTCAAGGGTGTTAAGGCCTGGGTCAGACGCCATTTTAGCCAAAATCACTAATTCTAATTTTTCAGACGTTGCTTTAAAAATGTTCTCATGTAACTTGACCAAATATTTAGTTTTAATGAGTTTTTGCAATTTTTGCTTGTTGAATGGTATTTGGGTGGTCACGTGACCATACATGAGGTTTAGTATTTATCAAATATTCAATGCAAAATGGGGTGAATAGAGAAACAAATTAAAACGATTAAAACTATGTCATTAGAGGACATTCATAAATAGCTTTCGACGTAGGCTTAGATTGGTTGTCCATCATTGGTTCTTTAGGATATATTTGGCAAAAAAGGTCACGTGACCAGACTATTTTTTTTACAAATATCCATATATCTCCCCATTGTTCAGATAAAGTCATCCAATCCAAGCCTACGTCGAAAGCTATTTATGAAAGTCCTCTAATGACATAGTTTTAATCGTTTTATTTTGTTTCTCTATTTACCCCATTTTGCATTGAATATTTGATAAATACTAAACCTCATGTATGGTCACGTGACCACCCAAATGCCATTCAACAAGCAAAAATTGCAATAACTCATTAAAACTAATCATTTGGTCAAGTTACATGACAAAATTTTTAAAGCAACGGTTGAAAAATTAGAATTAGTGATTTTAGCTAAAATGGCGTCTGACCCAGGCCTTAACACCCTTGAGCAGTACAAATCCCAATTTGCTCCTCCCCACCCCTCCCCCCTCAGTCAAAACTGCAAAATTCCAGGCAAAAGCAACCATTTAAAGTGTGATATGAGTAGATTGCAGAAGGATGGGGGTAATAAAGAGGTTAAAAGAGGTTAAAATAGGTGAATATTTCATACAATGTAACGTCCATGACAGGACCTGTAACGTCCATGACACTAGTTTTTCACCCGTTAACAGGAGCAAAAAGGATAAGATGTCATGCAAAATAACAATATACAACATAAATATAATCCCACTGCTATATATATATATAACGGCCTCATTGGTTTTCTCTGGTGAAAAAATTCTCAGCATTTTTATATTGAAATTGTTCACTGAAAAGTGTGGTTGTTATTTTGTAACGTCCATGACAATAAATACTTATTAATTCATATTTTTTTATAGATTTGAGGTAGAGCAATTCTTCATTTACTTACCAATAAGGCTCAACCCAAAGTATCTTATCAAAAGGACAATTAGCAAATTCATGCCTTTTTCTAAATTTTATATGGAATTGAAGATAAAAAAATGCCTACAAATGTAACGTCCATGATCATGGAATTGCCCATATATACTCTCTGTTTCTATCTAGTCTCTCTCCATCTTTAGTGACAAAAATATCTCTTGTTAACATCACATTCAAGCTGTTTGGTGATTGATATAAAACCTTTGAACAATATTCCTTTATCACGAAGCATATGTGCGAGTGACCTGCAAGCCTGACTCATGAGTGTTTTGGTTTTATTCTCTAATATATTATTTCACATAACCATAATACATTCTGTTCTTTTGGGGTGGTGTTTTATTTGAATTGCAATAGCTACCCCCAAATTAAAACATAAGGCATTTTAATGGTTTGAATATAGAGAATCAACTATAAAGTCAAAAAGAGGCTTGCCAGACATTTGCATATGACTAGCATTGTGAGAAAGGTGACTATTGACCCCGGGGGGGGGGGGGGGGGGGGGGGGGGTACTCCCTTTGTCCAAGTCGTAGGGGTGATTGGCGGAGGTTTTGAAAATTACCCCTAAAAGGTACGCACAGATACCAATAAATCAGAGTAAAAATGACCCTTACAACTGATTTTTGAGCCAAAACTCTAAAAGGACCCTTAAAGGTACGCACAGGAAATATTTCAACCCTAAAAGGTATGCCGATCACCCCTACCACTTGGATAAAGGGAGAACCCCCCCCCCCCCCCCCCCGGGCTATTGACAATAACATGTAGCTTTAGAAATTTCTTATTCAACTTGGTGAGATTTTTTTAAAACCTCTGTATATATTTACAATATATGGTTGCATGTTATAAGAAGCACTAGCTGTAAATTAATAATGTTAATTAATGTTGACTTGTAAATGGCATGTAGGTTTATATATATAATTATGCACAAAATATGTAAAATTATAGCATTGAAAAAATTAAAATAATTTGTTAACTGAAATATTTTATAATGTAATGTTTAATAAATGAGCAGGAGTGTTTTATCAGGATTTAAAACCACGAGGCGAAGCCAAGTGGTTTTAAACCTGATAAAACACGATTTGCGAGTTTCTTGAACGACTTCAAAAACCAACCAATATTTTGTGTTTTTGTAAAACAAAATCAAGGATTTATGAAAGTTTATTAGAGAAAATTAAGGTTAAAGTTTATGTAAATTAGGGTGAATCTATATCTTCAGTTAAAACACTCGTCATGGTTACGATTTCTTTTGAAAATTTCTCATGAATTATTAATGAGTTTTTGAATGTTTTATATAATATTATTACAACCATGATTTTTAAAATCCATATGATCTTGATTTCTAAACAGAGTGAGGATGATGGTTTAAATCACCAAAAATCCTACAATTTTCATAATAAAATTACGCCTAATAAAATAATCTAGAAATATAGTAATTACATGGATGTTGTTATTTTAAAATAATGGTTTTTATTGTCAATAAAGTAAGCTCATTGCCATTGCATATTAATTTTCAACTGAATTAGAGTAAAAACTGTTAGATGTTTATTCATATTTATGACAGATATAGATGTTGCTGATCATGAAGTGGGACATCAATCCTTTGTCTGTCAAGTAAGTAGATGTATAATCAATAACTAACTATTGTCCCCTTTATTATTAAGTCTGTTTAATGTTAGTTAGATCTGCCAAGCATAACCTTTCACTAGTTAGATAAATCTCTAATTAACATTTTCCCATTTAAATCTGTACTTTCTTATTTTTAAATTTAAAAATCTGTACTTATGCAAATTTTGTTGATGTGTGCTAAACTCACAGATCAACCAATCAGAGAAGTTCACTTCAGAAATAATATACTCTGATTGGTTGATCTGTGTGTTAATTTAGCACACATCAACACAATTCACATAAGTACAGATTTAAATGGGAAAGTACAGATTTAAATGGGAACCTGTTCTATATAAAATCGCTACAATACTTTTAAGTATTGTAGCGAAATTTAATAACATAAATTTAATAACATATATGAAAACATCACTACTTCATTCTACAACTAATTATAAAGCATGATCAGTACATTTTCCTAGACGTACAATATCAAAAGGTCAGTCTATTCAATCTTTTTTGTACAGTTTAAAGAAACCCACAAAACATGACAACAGTGATATTAATGCGAGCTGAGCAGTTAGTTTGATTCCAAATAGAGTATAACCTGAGCTTCACAGCGAATGCAATAGTTCATGAACACGCTAACTTGTGACATATCTTCTGGACACCATTGTCTATTGATAGCACGATACATCATGTCAAACTTTGCTGTCACCCTACTGGCTGCAAGTATTGGAAATGCAAACTTGAAGGCAATAAGAAATGAACCAACAGTTTGTGACAATATGATAAAAGCCATGTTGCTGTAATGTTTAGAACCAGAAAAAGCTGTAATCCATTCAAAAGCAACAGAAACAATGATAAACATGAAAAATAAACTATGTATACCAAACCATAACTTTGTTGACCTCATCACACTGTCTGTATATCTCAGCAAACAATCATGATAATGTCTTGCAACTAGGTAATTCTCAGCTTTTTTGATAATGAGTTGCTGTGTATGTTCTATGTGACGTATAATATCACGACAACATATGAAGAAGTTGCAGCATGCGAATACTACACTTATGAAACCCCAGAATATCATCACAACAGATAAATAGTACAGACACCTCCATATGTCATGGATATGAGCAGTGAAGTCATGAACACCCTCAAAGTCAAAAACTACATTGAGTTGAAAGTCTACAAATATAAAAAGTATCACACCCATAATCCCAAGGAACAGGAATATGTTGACATATTTCCAGTCATTGGTGCTTGGTCCAATGTCTCTTTGATAACCTTCAGGCATATACTCAAAATATGGTACAAGTCTTGTTTCAGAATGACTGAACTCATTGCTTGGATTGTAAAAATACCAAAGCATTAAAGTAAATGATATAACTCCAGAGACGTCCAGAGGAATAACAAGAATCAAGGTTTCAATTGGGACTTGTGGAAACTTAGAATTTCCTCTCCAGTATGCCTTTACACAGTACAATTGATAGCTAAGCGAAAGCCACATTGCTAAAAGCAGGACCAAAGATACAATACCATTGCACAACCATTTATGTGATCTTCTAGCCCCTGTTGCTGATAATGGGATACCATGCAAGAAGCATGTGAGCCATGTTAAAAGTTTCTCTGATTTCAGGAAATCTGCAACAAGAACAATTTTCTGTAAAATTAAGCAATACACTGGGGGTATTTGGGGGTAATTGTTGTGCATTGTATATGGGTGGGCCACTTGTAACTATGAGACTAAAGAGTGGGCCAATAAAAGTCATTCATTGGGAATTCTGAATTTTCCGCCCCCTCCCCCCTATACTTTATGACCAGTCCCTGACCATCAACTCGCGCGGTTTAAAAAACATATGCTTGTGTTCTGCTGTTTATAACTGATTCAATCAACATTCGTTACTAAGAAAATTTGTCATTAACCTGGTCCCAGAAGTTTTCTTTTCTTTTTTCCCCCTGTGATTTGGTAATTTGCTATTAACTTTAGTTATTTAGTTATGATTTTTTGAGAATTAAGTTATTTCAATTTCAAGCTGGCGGAATGCACAAACAT
The DNA here is from genome assembly GCA_949775045.1 of Metridium senile. Lineage (NCBI taxonomy): Eukaryota > Metazoa > Cnidaria > Anthozoa > Actiniaria > Metridiidae > Metridium > Metridium senile. The sequence continues at coordinate 55,960,924 of OX459095.1, forward strand.
CTCAAAATAACGATAATAATATTTGAACATCAAAATATAACACTAACCTATTATAGAGACCATGTCAACTAGCGTTGCTAGCTATTGTACAAAAAGCCTATATGCGTAGAAAAATCCAGATTTTGACAACAATTCAACAAATATTCATCGCCCAAGTGAGCACTTCCTTTTCCTGCCTCGATTTCAGACAAAATACCCATAATGACATGAGCGCTTTGATGAAGGTCTACTTCCGGTATATGTGTCGTTGTCCCTTGGAAAAATGGCAGAAAATCAGGTGAATTTCAAACGTTTAATAGCCAGCCCTAGAATATTTATAATTGTAGTCTGTGATGAAGTCAATTTTGTATTTGTTTATGCGTGCTAATAAATTTAAATAATTTTTATAAACTAAACAAATATGTGATGGCATTCATATTTCCAACGAAACAAGGGTGTTAGTAAACCATGGAACACCGGAATCCGGAACGTCGGAACATCCGGAACTGCCGGAACCTCCGGAACCACATCAAATACTGTATATAAATGAATAATAAGCAAAATATCAGAATATAAATAAAAAATGCACCACAAATAAAGCGATTTTTGTCGTTTGTCATTTCAAACTACTTTTTGATAGTTCACGAACGGCTTCAGATATTTTAAGTGTTGGGCTTCCTGTGTGGAATATGGTTTTAAGACCGGGCTCTTCCTGTGGCTTCTCAAATGGTTCATTTTGCCGCCGGCTTCGATTAGATGAACGGTAAGCTATTATGATTGTTTTTCTTGCTATTTTTAATGTGAATTGTTTCTTCTTAGCTTCCAAATCTTTTTCTTTTTGTGTAGCATAAAGAAAGAGAAAGAAAAACGGACACGGTTTGTAAATTTCCCATGTGAATTGAAATTCCAATGGATGACGAAATAGTTAATTTCGATTGAGTAAAATAAATGAAAATTCATCTTCATGGCTAGAAAGAGAACTTCACAATAAGTAAAATCGCTAAGTTTGAGAAGAAAATCGTATAAAATAGCAAAGATATAGCAGATTTTACAGACGTTTGTATGCCAGACGAGAAACCTTGCCTACTCCTTGCCTATCAGTAGGCAAGGTTTCTCGTCTGGCATACAAACGTCTGTAAAATCTGCTGACTTTATCGCGCTATATCTTTGCTATTTTATACGATTTTCTTCTCAAACTTAGCGATTTTATTAATTGAGAAGTTCTCTTTCATCATCAAGATGAATTTTCATTTATTTTACTCTATCAAAATTTGGAAAAACCGTCACGTCAACTATTAAGCTTAACTATATAATTTGCTCTCTGAAATAATAAAACTTTGATATTTAAATTACGGCTTTGTCATGCACGCTGTTGAGCTATTAAAACGTAAGATAATGTCTTGTCAGTTATGCCTAACGAAGCTTTTGATGGATTTCACACATTTTTATCGTGAATTAAATTCGCTTTTCATTGTTTGTTTGACTGCATCATTCTCTTCATGTCCCATCCTATTTTAACAATTCATCCTACCAAACCAATGCTTTCTGAAATGTATCAATACGACAGTAACAAGTATGTACAAATAATCATGCATTGATATACTATTGCATCACTTACTTCAAATGATAAAAAAAATTGTTTTGTTTTTCGTTTTTGTTTGCTCTTCTTTGTTTGTTTGTTTTGATTTTTGCTCTGAAAATTGAAAAAGTAGAACTGATAGCAGCAAGGAGCGAATAATAGTAGACAGTTCCAAGTGGTTGGGGGCTTAAAATCGCCTTTATTGTGGTGCAATTTTTATTCATATTTTGATATTTTGCTTATTGTTCGTCTATATACAATATTTGATGTGGTTCCGGAGGTTCCGGCAGTTCCGGTTGTTCCGGCGTTCCGGATTCTGGTATTCCGTGGTTTACTAACACCCACGAAACAATAAACTTTACACACCGTGTTATTCAGAGTGTAATTTACTTAAGTATAATACGTAAGCTTTATTCCGGAAAACAGGCCTATGATAAAACCAGGAACACCGGAACGTAACCACTGGAACGAAACCACCGGAACAACCGGAACCATCAGAACAAGAAATCGGAACCACCGAAACGACCGAAACAAAAAACTTTTTAGGTTAACTTTTTCACCAAAACCTGATAAACTTGTTATCGATGCCGTTAGTTACTACAGACCTTGAGATTTGAGTGACGACTATGAAAATGTAAGAACATGCAGGAACAACATTGACATGAAAATAAACCAACATTTAGTAAGAGTAACAAAAAAGTTTCCCCAGAACTTTTTCGATAAGTTTACGAGCATAGCTCGAGACAAATTAAATGACGTAAATGATCATGGATGACATCACAATGAATTTGACGTCACGATTCAGTTTCTTTGCGCGAAGTTCTGAGAACGACACGCAAGTTTTTGCTTATCGCACAATTTAAACAAAATTTACTTCAATTAGGGATTCCAGAGATGAAATTGTTGTACTCCTGGAGTAGGAATACTCCTTACTAAAACATATTTGCCAAAGTATGATATTTTTACACTTGAGTTTTCAAATTTGAAAATATGGCAAATTATCCTTTCTATAACAAAGGTAAGAAAAATAAATTGTTTCCTTATTTAAAGTTCTTTTTCTCAAGAAGACATTTTTCACTATATTTACTTTTGACATTTTTTTGTTCAGGCATTGAAGAGAAGACAAATCAACTTACGCAGTTTAAACGATGGTTCAGTTTTACGCATACGCCTTCACTTAATTACAAAGGTATGGAATTGTAACAACTGCTTGTATGATAATTTCTGCACAAAGAAAATTTGAAATGAAGAAAAAAAAATTGAATGAAGAAAGTGGAAAATAGTAAGATGACAGGATAAGATAAATTAAGAAGAAGAGAAAAACAGCAAGTATGAATGAAGGATGGAAGGATGGGTTCACGGATAGGTTCAGGGATGGGTTCATTGATGTTGGGGGGGGGGGGGGGGGGGAGAGGAGGAAATAGAAGGAAGGATATTGTGGTGAGAGGGAGGTAGGGAGGAACAAAGAAGTTGTGGGAGGAGAGATGAAATCTGGGAGAGGGTTCGTAAAGTAAGTAGAGAAAATGAGGAGAGCAGGATTTAAAAAAAAATCTAGTAAAGAGGAAAAACCAAAAAGATTTTGACTCAAAATCAAAAAAGAAAAAAAATGTAAAAAAAGTACAAGTAATATGTGCAAGAATGGAATGGAATTAAGATAGAATACAAAAAAAAAAATGAAATAAACAACAAAGGTGGTGTCATACAAACCATTAATTATCGTCATATTCTTTTTACAGACTATCATCTACACATATACCCCGTCAGTTTGTCAAAGAAACCGAAAGTGCTTTGGTATCCGTAACCAGCGGCTTTAAATTGCACCAATGATTTGTCTATATGTGTGATTCCAACGGTCGCTTTATTTTCCGTTCATAAAGTCACTTACGTTTTGTATACGATCAGGAATGGAAAAGTGTTCCATTGCTGATCGTCTATAAACCGTAAGTGACTCTATTTCTCTGTGAAGTAGATAAACAAACCACGTACGACAGCTAATGAATGATATATATAAAAAAAATTAATAAACAATGAATAACTTATAAACTAAAAATGGCTGCAGGGAATTAAGGAGTGAAGGATATATTAGATTTTATAACATTTGATTACCAACGCCATGTCTTTAGTGCATGTCAGAAATAGACAGAAATTGTTGAGCAGAGCTAGATTGTTTAGAAAATTTTGACTAGTAGATTTAGTGTCTATTTTATTACCTTTCAAAGACCCTTCAAAGAAACACAAATTTGTAATTTTATCTTCGTTTTGCTTTCGGCAAAACATTTTGTGAAGAATCTCACTGAAACGTCCGGCCAAACCAAGAACATTTCCAAACTTTTTAACACACATAAAACATGTTATTTTGATCGAAAAGAAAGGGAAATAGCTAGTTTGAGTCTAGTGTCAATATCAATTTGATCTTAGCCGTCATCTTATTCTTGTGTTCTACTTTTTCTTCTTCCGAAAGTATCAAAACATTTTTAGAGCCATTTGAAGCTTCTTTATGATCGAGTAAAATGATTCTACAAGTTCTGCAAATAGCGTCAAATAGGCTTACCTGTCAGACTTTAACCAATCAAACTCCGAGTATCGCCAATCATTCAACGAGAACATCTTTAATTGACAGTAATCATAAAAACTTGAGAGAATTAGTTTAATTTAGGCGACTTAAAAAACAGTAAAGAAATAGTTCTCACTTATTAGTAATTTTAAATTGACTATATGTTTAGCCTTTAAGGTAATAAAGTATTAATTGATTACTTTTTAATATATTTTTTTTATCATTAATATCGTTAACATTATTAATTAATAATTTTCTTGTTCATTCAACAGTAAAACCAAAAAGTCAACTACCGTCTAACTCGACAACAAAAGAATGTACCTGGCATGGTAATGAATTTTCTTGTCATCTTTAAAGATGACAAGAAAATTCATTATAGCAGAATAATTTTCTTATTTGAAAGTGTGACAACCTATTCCAACATACGTATACGCAGGTGAATATCTCAAGTACATTAAGGCCTGGGACAGGCCTAATATCAGATAAAACGAAATATTTTTGATTTTTTCAACAATCCAAAAGGCAACAAAACATTCAGACAACCTTGATTCCATTTAGTGGGATCGTTTTGTGCTGTTTTTGGGCAGAACCACTAATCACCTGGTGGGTCACGTGACTTTTTGATATTCAAATTTTCAAATATTCCTCCGGTAGTGAGTTCAAAACGTATCGGAGAAGTAAATACTTAAAGTTATTTCTCTTATATGGATTGCTTTTCAAAAGTGTCTTATCCAGTTGAAAAAGTTATTTAAGGATATACAGGACACAATCGGGACGTTTTTTTAAAAGGCTCTTAACGCGTTTACTTTACATTAATTTCCCTACAAAGTATACATTTCCTGAAAGCTTAAATGATAAAGATTACATATTTAGTTGAAGTTTTAAATAAAATTTATTAGTTTTGGAGAAATCGGGCATATAGTAAGAGAGTGTTGTCTTAGCGCGAGATGTTTATCGGATCCAATTTTTTGACCTTATTATTGTACATATATTGATCTATCAAAGTGTGCCTGCGATTTGTCTTTTGGCGCTTCGTTATTTTTTTATTGATTTTTTAAGTTCAACCTACATATTATTCAGTGCATTTTTTAGTAAATGGCTAATATCTGACGAAAAACCCCGAAAAAGAACAAACGGAGGCACACTTTGAAACTTGAGATATGTTTGAGTCATCATGACGATTTTCGCGTTAATTGGTCAGGAAAACCTCTGCAAATAAACCTTTTAAAGTTGTACATTTTATCAAATTCTACTACTGAGAAATTTGTAGTTTTGTTTTAATAGGATTAAAAGATTATTTATTCGATGTTGACAAGTTTAGGCTTTGTAAGTCAATATGCGTCACGTAAGAAATGTGATCCTTGACTGATCGTAACATGACTAAGACGATCTAGAACTCTAAAAACTCTGAGAACTAGTAGAATGCCCGGGGGGGGGGGGGGGGGTACTCCCTTATATTTACTTATATTTACTATACGGGGACGTTCCGCCAAATAGGGTATGGTTTTTTTGCCTTGGCGTCTTGAATAGGGTATACAATTTAGCCTAATTTGTCTTAAATTGCCTTACCTAGGGTATACAATTTCCCCCTTGAGTCTTAGATAGGGCCTACTTTTTACCAATTTGTCTTGAAATAGGGTACATATTTTTAGGATTCTGCTGTCTTAAATAGGGTCAGGGTTTAGAGGTACCAGCGGAACGTCCCCGTCAGAAACTGGGTCAAGTACCCCCCCCCCCCCCCCCCCGGGGTAGAATGATGAATTATCAAAATAAATATCAAAAACTTTGTATGTCGTTGCAGTTTAGTTTGGTTTTAGCTTACTTTGTTCAGTTTGTTTTCGCTGTAACAACATGATACCATGTGGTCGTGACCTCTAAGATAACAAATTTTGACAGCTTCTGTCAATATTCCAACGCATTCATTAGACTATCAAAAATGCTTTTTTATTTATATCTTCTTTGCAAAAAATATTTTTGAACTCAATTTTTTATAAGGTTGTGGATTTCAATCTGTTGTTTGATTTAGTTTGTTTTTGAAAAAACGTGTACTTTGAGGTGAATTGTGTCCTGTATATCCTTAAAAGTTTATTTTTCTTTCTTTATTTATCTCGTTACCTAAAAGTCAAAGGTCGCCAGCTAAGAGAGTGTCATATGTTTATTATATAGAACTATCCTTTTTTGCCAAACATTTTGTTTCAGCAGCTTTCTCCACCACCGGAGAGAGCTTTTCATGTTTAGTCATGTGACCGAGCCTGTGACGTCACAAATTATCAAAAAAGACCATAGAAAAGTAAAGGTCGTTGAGTTCTATCATATTACCAAGAACAAACTTTATCGAGAAAAATTAAGGCAGTTAAAGGTTATTTTTTATTTTTTAGTTAGCCATCTTGTTATCCCATGCCTTAATTACTTGAGATAGACAACCACACTTCCAGATTTAATGAGAATAGGTCGTGACTATTCGGTTTAAATAGCCACCTACATTTTTGGGGTAAATTTACAATTCTACCAATTAACAACTACCAATAATTACCAATCTCGTTTACATTAATTGTTTTATATAAGTGCATCACTGCAAGAACAATGCCAGTCAAATCACTCACCTAATAGGCCTGTTATTGGTCCAAATCTCGCCTAATCTCGCCTAATCTCGCCTAACCCCGCAAGCAAAAAAATCCTAAAATGTCTAATCTCGCCTAATCTCGCCAAATCTCGCCTGATCTCGCCTGATCCGGCCTGATCCCGCCTGACCTCGCAAGGTTGAAAATCCCAAAATCTCCTTAAGTCGCCTAATCTCGCCTAATCTTGCTGCGAGATTAGGCCAATATTGGGCCAATAACAGGCCTCTTAATACGAATGTAGTGAACAAAATTCATTTTCCTAAAATAGGGGCAACTGTACAACAACCATATGATGAAGACGTCGCATTAGTTATCTACGATGGGTGCTCAATTGCTGAAAATCCATCGGAGAAAGACGCGTCATTGGCCAATGACAAGGAAAGCTCTACTGTCGAGCAGCCAACTAATAAGAAAGACGCTTCATTGGCCAATGTCAAGGAAAGGTCTACTGTCGAGCAGCCTACCGAGAAAGACGCTGTATCTAAGTTGCAGGGTTGACGATTCGACAGTTGACAAGGCCAAGTCGAGAACCAAGAAGCCACGGCAACGTAGGAAAAATGAGAAATCGAGGCTGGAGAATATAAAGTACAAACAAGCTAACTGAACACATTTAGGTCAACGATTTCCCATCTTTAAATCGATTCAATTTAAAGATGGAAAATCGTTGCCATCTTTTGGAAGTTCTACGCTCTTTATCTTTGGTGCTGAGCCTTTTGATGTCTTGGATTGCTATTGGCGAGGATTAGAATGCTTCAAAGCCTTTTTCTTGGTAATCAAAGGCAAGTTTTGTTGCTGTTTTTGTACAGGATGTACTAGCGGTTGTTTCTGTACATTTGGTTTGAAATGGTCACCATTTCAAACCAAATATACAAAAACAACCGCTACAACCGGTAGGCCTACTCTGGGGCCCACCGTCGCTTAATGTCGGCCAATATCGCCAATATCGCCAAATATCCCAAAATACCGCCTAATATAACCTAATAATTCCCAAACTCACTTAATGTTTCTACATTTGTACTTTTATTTTCAATAATATCCAGCAACATAATGGTTGCTGCTCTCTTATAAACTTATGACAGCAAATATATATTGTTATTAATATTATTTAAAACAAATATAGACCTTGCGCAACAGTAATTAAATTCCCTCCGACAATGCCCACCATCCAAGAACATTTAAACAATATCAATTATAAGATTAGCAAAAAGGAGCTTTACATAGTATCCAATATATTCCACAGAGTTGCACTCACTCTATCATAAATGGGCTATTTCAATTTTTATCTGCATCCTCCTTGTCAAGGAGCGTTGGAATTTTTTCAAGGGGGCATCACTGAAATTCATTGGATTTCAAAAAGGGGGGCGAGTAAAAATATCTGAAATCCAGTAGAATTTCAACGGTCTAGGTCAAAAATCATTTGAATCTATCTCGAATTTCCAGAGTGGCCGGGGGTAATATTTCATAATGGAATTCAATCCAGAATCATTGAAAAAACTGGAATAGCCCAATGAAATGAGTTTAAATGATCAGATATGACTTCTCTGATAGCTCAATTTAAAAGAAATAACAATTTCTGATGTGCTTCTAAAGTGGATTTTGCTTATATTTGTGCATTTTTACATTAAAATCGCACTCTTTAAGAGCGGTTGTCAGGATCGGTCAGGTAAGACGTGCAGAACGAGGTTTTTCGAAATCCTTCAAACTCTGCCAGTTCGTAGGCCTATATAAACTAAAAACCCTGTGTAAGTTTCATCTCAATCGGATAAATATTTTAGGAGTACGGGATCGATATTTGAATTCCGAGCTTACTTCCGGTTTAACGAGGTCATTCTACAGCACCACCGAAAACTCTTTAGAACACAAAAAATTTAATGTTTTACAACAAAATCAAAATCGTTCCATAAAATTAACATAATTCTTTAGCAAATTGCAAATTATTGGAACATATTCATTTATAACAAATATTTTAGAGATTTTTCAATTATTTTAAATTTTTGGAGCACTTTTTGGTAGGTAAAGTTTACTGCCAAATAACTCCACTGTTACATCGATTTACACTTAAAAATCATATCACAGATGAAGAAAAACTATTCCTTTTCTTAAATAATATTTTTGGGCAAATGAAAAGTGAATTTTTGGCGATGTTTTTTGTAACGTCAATTTGACCCGAAAATCACAATTGTTTACCTAATCGACGCGAGTGATTATCAGCTGAATGATAAATATTTGGCTGGCGAGAATGGTCTTTTTCTCCAAGTAAGTACACTAAAACTCAAAAACATATTTAATCTATGGTTTTTACGTTCTTTGATAAACAAAACAGTTGGATTTAAAGCTTTTGAGACAAGTTTTAATGTATTGTCGGGCTTGATTGGCGGTCAAAGAGCGGTTATAAACAAACACTCCAACTGCCAAGGTCGTCTTTTAAACGGTGAAAATTAAAAAAATACTCCTTCCAGTTGATAAAAACGGTCAAAATAAACCTTATATACATCTTACCTCGATGTATAGTTTTTCTTGGAACGTATTTTCATCTTGAGTACAGTTAACCGAGTTCGTTTGCCCGAATACATCGACGGCCGTGTACAGCAATGAAAATTGCGTGACACACAGGAAACCCACAACGATCACGTATTTGAGTG